>JACGDI010005424.1:207777-245803 GCA_014898725.1 Jacaranda copaia | reverse complement strand
CCCCCAACCCCAAATAGCAAGAGACAAGTCAAAAAAACAAGAATAACTACTCAAATCTGTAACATGCAGTGTTAACTAGAAGCAAATAAAGGATCAAGGCTTTTGTCTTACTTTTCACTGTATGAGATAGTTTGCTAACATGATTCAGCAAAGTATATTTCTCAAGCATCTTTCTGTACACAGCACAATCAATCTAAAGCCAAGAGAGAGTCAAATTTTGAAAGACCTTTCAAATTGGCAAAAGAACAGTTTCAGGTCCCTCAAAATTATCCAAGCTTGCAGACAAGTAATTGTAGTCAAATAGGTACACTTAAATCCAACACGAAGTGTTATGTTCTTCAAGATACGGCACAAATCTTATACTGTAAACTAGAACAAATGATGGCGGCAAATGTTATTTTTCCAGAAAGATGGATGATTGCTGGGTTGGAGTAAACAAAATTGGATATTTATATACTATGGAATTATTGTCCAGAATATACACCTCACCATTTGGCAAGCTGATACATAATTTCCAGTAGTAATGTAGTATAGCTTGGCCATCTAAGGGATGATAAGGAAGGAATAACAAATGAATTGCTATATAGATTTACAGTATAAACTGCCACAGCCAAAAGTCAAAAGCTTCTCGGCAAATAAACCTGCAGTGCTCCATGTTCCAAAATCTCAGTCAGTGCATCAATTCTTAATCATGCTGCCCGGCATATGAGGTGCTGTATAATGTTACAGCTTTCAGATTCAGTCAACCTCCTTTGCACTCTTAATCACCTGTCCTCCAGAGCATTACAAGGGCATCAGATCAAGTCCCATAATTGCAGTTCTGGTTCATTTATTTTTATTATTATCATGAATCATGAGAGCCTTGGACCATCAAAGAAATATGCTTAGCACTGTCTGCACGCAAACTATCTCCTCTAAATCCAATCTGGGAAGAAAAACCATATTAAAAAAACCTCAAAGTTCTACCCAGACAGACTGGGGGAAAACCATGGTACAATGCATCAACTCAGGTTAATACAAAATTATATAATATAAAAGTATTACCTCATGTGTCAGATCAGGAGAAAACCACCGTAACAGAACTCCAAGATGTACCACAGCAGGTATTAGCTTAAACAGTAATGGTGTGGTTACCTGCATATAATCTTTATGAGCACACCTCAACAAGCAAAATTATTAAAAAGATAAGATTATTTAAGATTGTATCCATCTTAGTTTCTAGATGTTGACATTGAATTGAATTAAGGTTGTGAGGTCCATCACACTTAATTTCTCTTTTCTTTTCTTTTTTTCATTTTCTTTTAGGTTTACAATGAAGAGGGTGAAAAAAGGAATTGAAAATTATTGAAAAATTTCATATATTTAATTTTTTTTTAAAATTATGAATTATTGAATAAGAATACTGTCCATAAAAAAATTGATCATGTTAAGCTTTATTCAATTGTCAAAATGGCCAACCTTCTAGAAAGAGGTGGAATTTTCTTGATTGTTCTTGATACTAGTTCTCAGGCACATCCAATTGGCGAGATACACATCATTTGTAGAAAATATATCAACAATGCACAGAAAGCAAATTCTGATAATGCAACTGATAACTCCCATAAATTAAAAGGGAAATTGTAAGTCCATGGTGAAAATTCAGATATTTTGACATCTGAAAGTGGGAACCAATATATTGCATCATTTACTGCAGGGAAAAACAGCTTCTTAGACAGAGGAGACATGTAACATCAGTAGACCATCGCCTGTAGCTATGCTCCTTAAATGGGCATCAAGTAAATTCAACATGATTAATAGTAACAGAAAAGAATTTTATTGCCATCACAAAGGCTGTGAGAATGAGGTGGCAACTCAGACAGAGCACTTGCATCACTTCTTTTGTAAATTTCTGACACTAGGATAAAATATAAGGTAATGAAAAATTTCCATTAAGAGACAGGTAAATTGGTTTGAACATTTAGCACAGGAAAAAGAGTTGGAGTGAGGAAATGAAATACTGGGAAAGTGACGAATGAGGAAAATTAAACCATGTCAAATCACAATTTTGGGTGATTGTATTTAATTCTGGAACAGACTGTAGCTACCAAATTGCATCTACCTAAGTGCATAACCAATCAAATTTCAATTTAAAAACCCTATGCACTGTTCCAATGTGAAGTCCAAATATCTCAAGCATTGTCAACACGAAAACAAACTTCTAAATATCCAGAAACTTCAAAGAATCGTCTCTGTTGCTTCAAATTTCTAATTAATGCCAATCAGAAATGAAACATGAAAATTAAATGAGAGGTGTCTTAAACTAAAGATTATATATAATATATGTATATACCATATAAATATCGCATGCACTAAATAAAACAACTCTAGAATGAACAGAGTTACCATAAAATTCATTAGTGGTCAGTCAAATGAATTCCCTGCATCCATCTTTGAGTTACAACGCATAAATCTAAACAACTGAAATTAAATTCCTTGTATTTTAGATCAACCATAAGTTGACAATTGATATTTTTACCTAATTAGTGGATTTAGCAGCCTGCATTAAGTATACTCAAATCATTTAGTTGCTTCACTTGCAATTTGTTATAACAGAGAGACAGTTCAACCAGACTCATATTTGCCCTAGATGTCTAGTCTATCCTTTGCTGTTTAAAAAGAATGTAATACATAACATGAGTCTTTCCAACAGTAGAAGCCCCAAATAAAGACCAATTCTCTATGAATGAATATAAATATGAAAGGGGTTCTGCCAAAACACATAATTAAACAGTCTTACATACCAGACTGAGAGCTGTTGTTCCCAGAAGCAGCATATACAATTTACCCTGCGAAAAGTATTAACCTCCGTTAGTGGTCCATCATGGTCCGTCTCAGCAAAAGGGAGAGGCTCAATCACGATTCACGACCAAGGAAGACAATAATACTAAAATAGAATGTTAAGCAATAATAAACCAGTAATTTCCTTAATATGGAAATGCATCAGTGTTCTAGCAGAATAAAATGTGGATATATTGTCACACTTCACAATGAAAACAAACTCTGAAAAGTAAAGCAGCACCTCAATCAGCTTAAGATTTGATGCACGGCTAAGAAGAACAAAGGCAAATTCTCCAATTTGTGCAAGAGACATCCCAACCTATATGTGCATATAACCAAAATTCACTGGTCGAAAATAACATACTAAAATTTAAAATAAAAAATAAATATTGAGCAATTACATACAAGAAGTGAAGTCTTGTTGTTGTAGCCAAATCCTTTAACAACAAAAGTGACCACGATTGTTTTTATGGTAACCACCAATATAACAGCTGCCAGCAAAATATCAATGTGGTTCCAAAGAAAATGAACATGAATAAGCATTCCAATACTGGCTAGAAAAAGAGCGGCAAACAAGTTTCGGATTGGCTCCACCTACAAAACAATAAGTTCAAGATAAAAAACCCTTTGTGCAATAGCAACCAAGAAACAAGTACCTGGATGTGTTATCCGCTAAATAATGCAGACCACATTAGCTTAATGTCTTGGCATCCTTTTTGAGGCCTGTTAACATGCTCCCTCTGTTATGGTTCATATAGACCACATTTCTTAACAGGGCACATTTTTTCTTATCTTTCTTTTTGTTTTCTACTTGAGGCCAGTATAAATCAATATAGTAGCCAACTAAACCTATTGCAGTTGCCTGTAGAAATTCAAAATGCATCGGGAATTTTCAACTCAGAAGAGCAATAACATCTCAATAATTGGCCCTCAAGTGGAAGGTGGGGAATAAAGACATCCAATAGGAAAAAGTTTCCTTGAACCTAAGGGAAGACAAGGCTTATTAACAGTTCCAACTTTTTTTCATAAACAAATATGTACTCTTCAAAGAGATTAAAGCAACTCAAAAAGGTCAAAGGAGATAAAACCAGATGAAACTCCAGCATCCTCTGAAGATCCTCTCACAGATCCTTGTGGAAAAGCTCCTCTACCATGTAACTGGAACTGCCAGCAGCTACACTCCTTAGCAGAGAACTACTGATCTAAATACCATTTTCTCGAAACCTCAGTAGACCCTAAACTATCTCTTTGAATAATTTCAGTAAACACTCCCCAACTTAACATTGAAGTCAAAAGTAGATAAGTTTAGACATTTTTT
This sequence comes from Jacaranda copaia, assembly GCA_014898725.1. Classification (NCBI taxonomy): domain Eukaryota; kingdom Viridiplantae; phylum Streptophyta; class Magnoliopsida; order Lamiales; family Bignoniaceae; genus Jacaranda; species Jacaranda copaia. The sequence goes on along the minus strand of JACGDI010005424.1, from coordinate 241,668 downwards.
TGAGCAAAATCAACACAACACCTCAACAGAACAGAATTCAAAACCTTTTTCACCAAGAAAACACCAAACCATCGCCACATTAATGCTTCACCAGAATCAAAATCCAGTCTTCCTTCCCAAAAAAGACAAAGCATGGGAGGCAAATGGGAAGGCATTTAGAAAACAATCATTGAAAATAGGGAAGTAAAACAGTACAAACTAAGACCAACACAACCATAAAATTATTGTCAAAGGAACAACTAATTCCAAATTAATCTTGTTTCCCTACCCTCCCTCCCTCCATGTGTATGTGTTTGCATGCACGAAGATAGAGAATGGATGAAATACTAGAACAGAGAAGAAGTAAATAAAAAAGAGTACCTGTTCAAGAGTATGCTGAGCGAGATCACTTGTTGATATCATCACACCAGCAGCAAAGGAACCCAATTCCAGGCTCAGGCCTAACTTATCACTACACTGGAATGAGACAACTAGGCATTAGCATATATTCAAATATGTACGCATGCATAGAAGGGCATTCTCTTAGAACAAATAAATTAAGGGAGAAATGGAGAATTAATTAGCAATGTGAAGAATGGCAGAATATTTATGTCCAAATTACAGAAGTTACAGAAACATTGATCAAACCACAATTTCAAATTTCATCTCAGCGGGAAAATAACATAAATAGAGAAGTGAGACAAACCCAAGCAACAAGCAAGCAGAAAGCCACAGATGCCAACTGATAGAGTTCATTAGTCTGCAAAGGTTACAGGGGACCAAAGTCAAATACCAGAAACATAGTACGCATGTCTTATTTGCTCAAACACAAAGTCACCTGTGAGGATAGACCAATCATCAACTTAAGACACCAAGGTATACAAGTGCGGGATAGTATTGACAAAATCGCCAAAAATGTAACCAACACGACCAACCTGCAAAAGGAAAAGAATGATCCAAAAAATAACACAGTAAGTCAAGGAAAAGAAAATCCAGTATCATCAGCAAAAGCAAAGTATGCATCTTCAAACTGTTTCTACAGGATTTTAGGAATTAGTCAAAACATATTCCTGCCACAATGGAAAACAAAATCGAGTAAGAGAAAATATTAGAAAATGTAACTCATAACTAATATCATATACTGCGAGGAAGGACAGAATATCTCCAAATAGTTTTATCACTTCACCCGGACTGGTATTACCAACCAAAATCTTTAAAGCACACAACAATTGTAGAACTCATTGTAAATATACTTCAGGAAAACAAAACACTTAACACCTCAAACAAGTAAGCTAGAGAATGAACTAGATTGTATTGCACATAACGACTCCATTAGCTATGTGAATGTAGTAAAACAAAATAGCATCAACACCGAGTTTGCATTAAGATTGCAGAAACCACTCTACAGGTCTACCAACTTACAGTTTTGTCATGGAAACCATGCCTTGAAGAGCGCCAGAAGAACCACCAAGGATTGGAAGAAGGGCAAATAGCAAACCCACTGCACAGTCCTGGCAAGCAGAGTCATCTCAAACTTTGGAGAAGCATATTTGAATGTTAAGATTACAGAACTTACAAGCAAATTCGTCAATCAAGAGAAGTCAGTATCATTTACATATGCGTGGAAACAATATGGCAAGAGCATTTCAATTTCTACTTTGCAAATATCAACAAAGAGATAATTGTAAAGCTGATACAGACCTGAAGAATAAGGGTTCCAACAGTGACCTGCCCGTGTAGCGCATTGATACTATTCCTTTCCATCAAGAATTTTAGAACCTGCACGTCAAACATGATTTCATTGCATCAGCTGGCATTGAGGCACCATCAACAAAAAGATACAGGAGTTGTATTATATCTGCTCGTCACAATCAAAATGAACATTCTCCAATTTCTTGAACGCAAAAATGAACATTCAGCTGTTTATTCATTTTGTTAATTTGATATATGTAAATATATATATATATACATATATTCAATGTGAGAAAGGGAAAGCTAGCATCCCCTTTTGGGTACAGAGGTGCTAAGGGTTCTCTATCATCAGTTATTTTGTCCTCTTCTTGGCAAAAGGTAAGCAGTTTAGTGGGGTAATTTTTAGACATACAGAAGGTTCCATTTTTATCTAACATGATTGCATAATATTTGCAAACCTCAAAGAAAAGAATCCATATTCATTTGAACTATAGGCACATTGGAACATTTTTTATCAGTGAAAGTTAAGCTAAACCAGACAGATTTATGATAGCAGCAGTAAGCAGGACAGGTACATGTTCTTAGTATGTAGTAGGAGAGCTGCTTTCCATCACCAAAGCCAATTAAATTTGTTTAATTGTATAAATAAAGTATTCCACCTTTTCAAAGGCATCCTTATCACATCTAGGAAGCCAATCAGAGATGGAGAAGTGATTGCTTCATTACAAGTAGTCCAGTGTACTTGATTTGTCATACTAGAAGTGATATGAATACGAGGAGCATGAACCTAGACCTGAAGCTTTCTAATTCACCACAATTTTTGTTCCCAACCATAGTTTTTAATAGCGTGCGCTATAGCTTGTCGCTCTGCGCAACGGGGTTTACTGTAACACACACTACGCACTGCTATTTGCGTTATTGCGCAGTAGCAGAGCACAGCGATATAAGTGCTACAGCACATCATAGTTTTTCTTTTTAAAAAAAAGGACCAAAAATCGCAACAGTAAAATCGCAAGCCTTATAAAAATGGGGGGCAAAAACATGTTTAGGGCTTTAAGTTTCTGCCCAAAACATTAAAGCCCATAAAAGTCATTTCTGCCCTTCCCACCACTAAACACAGCAACCCGAGCCCCACCAAATGAGCAACCCTCTTCTCCGCCATATTCTCCATGGAACAATATTTAAGTAATGTTATTTAAGGATGATATTTAAGTCACGATATTTTCAGCCCTCTTCTCCATCCATAATGATATTTAAGTATGAGTTTGTTTGATATATATCCATTCATTGCACTAATTTATTAATAATCATTATTTTTGTAAATATTTGGTTGTTTATTCTTAGATGAAATATATTGGTATTTTTTAGGTGTATATTAGAAATATATACATATATGTTTATTGTGCACTTTATTTCAATAAAGCGCACATTACGCACTTCACTATGCACTATAACTCCAGGGGACCGTAGCACATCGCTGCGCTACGTACTCCTGACAACTATGTTCCCAACATTGTAAAGGTACTGTGTAAGACTAAGACAGTACATAGTATGCATACAGCATGGTAAACTTCTGCAGCAATCTTCTTGATTAGTGAGCATTTTAATGAAGTGGATAGAAAGGAGTCTAAGGACGACCAGCTTAGATTATGTTTATGGTTGCAGTTTGGCATACGGATAATTAAATTCTTTTACTTTGGATTCAGGTTTAAGATTAGGGGGTCTAAGCAAAAGAAAATAGCCTGATAATGAAATTAACAGATTGTGCTCCTCTAAATTAGAGTTTTATGTCATAAAGAGGGAAATCAGCACTGAGGAGAAGAATTATCTTTAATCTCACACAATGAAAATCAGTTAAGGAGGTACCACAGCCGTCGAAGACATTGAGAGAAAGACACCAACAAAGACACCTTCAGATGCTTCCCCACCACATAACTGCGAAAGGCATCACTTATGCACATTATATATAGAACAGAATGAAAGAAGTAGAAAAGAAAACGTGCAAAATCTGAGGGCTAGCAGCCCTAATATTGAAGAATAATGGGGAAAAATGATCTAGGATATACCGAAAAACTCCTCTCAAATGTATTCATGGATTAATTATTTACCAAGACCCTATATAACAATATAGTGATTACAAAGTTATGCAACATGTAAGAAAGTGAGAAGAGAGCATACTGAGGCTGTTATCCCACACAAACACATAAAGAGAAAAATCTGAAGCAAACCACCTAAGACAGCAACTGCTCGCACAACACGAATCTGCATTATCAGTTATGTTGACTATCAGTTAATTTCTTTCAAGTTTTTGTTATACACCATATAACAAAATGAATGTAGACAAACAGAAAAATTAACCTTCACTGCGGAGAATTCCAAGCCCAGAGCAAAAAGAAGAAAAATAACTCCAAACTGTGCCACTGTTTCGACCTGCTTGCATGTACTAGGAGAAGTTAGATGTAAATTTTGACTTGGAAACATAATAGGCCATATGCAGGAAAGAGGACACAAAATTAAGATACCAACAGAAAAGAGATCAGGATAAGTTCAAATGGAAAGGAAAGATACAAAGCAACATACTTGCACCATTTCACTGACAAAACTAAACCCCCCCGGTCCAATAACAGATCCAGCTAGTAAATATCCAGTTATAACCTGCAAGGTTAAAACCACAGATTGTCACATGCACTCTTCAGAGATCAGCATGTATGTTAACATTAATAAAGCATCATCCATATTCCAGGAACAACTGAAAACAAGGAGAATAAATGAAAAAGGGAAATGGCAAAGACACAGCATAAAGCTGTCATAGAATCTCACCGGTTGTCCAAGACAAGCAAAGGCAATTCCACCACAGGTTGCAGAGACAATTACAACAACAAGATCAGATATTAATCTGTCCAAAAATAAACTTAGAAATGTTGGACAGCTGATAATGCTGAATGACGTAAACCAGGTAGTGCCTGGGGAGTGGGAGCTCTAACCTTAAGTCCAACTGTAAGACAGGAAATTTTGACCTGGGATTGGACATAATGAAGACATTGTCCTGCGCATAATTTTTAAAAACTAAAATCAATTTCATCAAACATTTCTGAAAAGGTGAACTTGCATTCATTATCACTAATTGTGTATAGCATTTTACTATACCATAACTAAAACAAAGATAAGAAATTCCTAATGTAACATTTCGAGTGGCTCAAATAGAAAGTACCTTCATATCTATTAAAGTTGGCGTGTCTTCAGGTCGGTTCTCGTTATCAAGATTAAAGACATCATGAAACTGAAATGACCTAACATAGAGCTCCGAGAGATATCAACAGAAATCATACTAGGATTTTCTTACAATGAAAAAAATCAATAATACATAATCAATGTAATAGTACTGGAAAACAGCAGACTGTTCAATGTACAGGAAACAGTTTGAAGAAGCATACTTTTCATCTTTTGTCTCATTTTTCTTGGGCTTAACTCTGGCAACAGTTTCCAAAACTGCCTGAGAATAGCAGATATTTTAAGATAAATCTCTGTTTTTAAATAAAGTTTCTTAAATGTGATGCAGTGATAACATAATCGTAAACCAAACTATTAAAAAAAAAAAAGCAGAGTATTTCAGATAATGCTCATAACTTTAAATCAAGTTTCTTAAGTGTAATGCAATGATAACATTATCATAATCCAAATGACACTTTGCCATGATTTTAGTCTTATTTCACAAGACAACACAAATAAATTAATGCTCAAATTGCAAAGGCAAATATTTTGTATCTAAACCTGATGGGCTCACTATCATCGCTAATCCTCTCAAGCAAGACAATTGAATAATTACCCCTTCCACTCAAATCTCATGCCCTGTAGTGTCTTTACTGTTAAAATTTATTCAACTACATACAATCTTGATCATCCGTTGCCATGTCTCGTGATAACAACTCAAAATTGAGATCAAACAATCGCAATGTCACTTGATGTGTGTATTACACCTGGCACAACATCGACAATCAGGCAACGGTTTCACAAGTGTTGGCATCAATTGAACTTTCTATTTAGGTGCAATATTTTATTATTGTCACTATATTTTAGTCTTTTAAATGCGACTAAGTACTCATGCTGGGATTTCTTTTCTTCCATCCACCCAATGAACTATTTTGATTTCCTTTTTACTTATCTTCTTTTTGGCGCCTAAATGTATTTTGGAGTCTAAAGGGAAAGGCATTTAAACTCCACAACAGACCGCCAACAACAACATTATCAAATCTAACCAAACACAAAATAACCATTCCGTCAACAGCACCAACATCCCACAGGGCTTTGGCCACACAATATCAGTAACCTCCACATACCTCAGCGCTAACTAATAGCATATCAAGATCATAATTCTCATCTGTAATTAGTTTTAGCTAGCACTTCAAAATCTTAGCACCCACCCTTTCTGCAGAGCTTAACAAAATCCAACAATTCCAAATAGAAGCATGTTTCAACGTGCAAGAATTTAGAATTAAGGCAACAAACCTGCTGTTCTGCCACACTGTTGTTGAAGCTACCATGATCTGTGACTGAAAAAGTAAAAAAGAGAGCATGATCAGAAACCCAAGTCGCAATGTTTCTTTCCAACTAGAAATGCCTGATCCAAGATTACTAAGTTTAATCAGCTTCACTAACTTAAACACATCTAATCCACTTCTTTATAGGTCTCAGTCCACAAAAGCCAAATTGATATTTAGATAATACACATGAACGAATGACCACATTAATTGCAATGAATTTTGCCAGTCCTTCAGGGTAACTCATAATGTGCTTCTATGAACAAATACAAATACTGCATGCCCACTTGCATTAATTTCAACCCAAACATGAAGCATGGAAGTTGGAACTCCTAGAAGCCTGAAAAATAGCATATTAGAAAGCAAACTGACAGAAAGACAGAGAAATCTATCTACATTGTTTTCTTCAGAATATTTTCCCCACATGTGAAGGCTAACGTTTAACTTGCCACAATAATTCTAATCAAGATTGAAAAATCAAAAATTTGATTTATGTTATACATTTTGTTTACCCAAGATTGCTATCAAAAATCACTTTTTCAGAAGAAAGCAGTCAAAAATCATTGTTAGTCACGTCATGACCATAAGCCTCAATGAATTTTTAGGCGAGAGTATTTTAAAGCCTAAATTCTATTAGGCAATAGAAACTTAATTCGTGGGAACTCAAAAAGGAATAGCAACGTGACAATTAAATAAACAAGTCTGAAGGGACAAGAATCATAATTATTACATGCATTACAATAAAAATCCAAATTTAGAATACAAACAAACAAACACACATGATTTAGTGGGGAAAAGAGAAAGAACATAAAAAATTGGGCAGTAAATATACAATGTACAAGGAAGTAAAGCGCAAAGTACAGTTATCGGAGATCTACACTAACCGTCTGAGAGTTCATCAGTCTCGTTGAACTCTTTCTCCAATGCGTGATCAATCATATCAGCAAAACTATTTTCCTTTGCCCTAGAAGTAACGTTAGAAACCGTAGTGTTTAAAGCGCCGCTTTCAGGAATCGAATCGCCGGCGTTGAGCGGGGAAAAAATGAATATGAGAATTACGAGCGAGAAAAATGTTGGCATCTTTTCTGTTGTTCTTGTGGGTTTTGTGAAAGAGAGAGAAAATATAGTGGGGTTGCGTAGAGTGGCACCCGGCGGAGGTTAGCAAAGACGGAGTGCGTACAGGTGGAGGTGGAGGTGGAGGTGCAGTTGGAGTGAAATTAGTAAAAAGGAACTTCTTCATTTACCTTTCCCAGATACCCGGTGCTCGATATATGCTAGAAAGATTTTGGTATAGTTGGGGTACACGCGGTGACGCGGAGTGTGAGGGACACGCCGTCGTGCTAGGAGGCTGTTCCTGGTAGCTTGGTGCCTCATAAACTTTTCTTTATTGGACTACTATATTTTTTCTTTTTACATTCATCAAAAAGTGGGTAAAGTGCAAATAACTCCATTATAATAAAAAAAATTAATAAATTACTCTCCTTGAAAAAACAAATGCACAAAAAATATCTTCATATTTTAAAAAATAATACAATGAAACCCCCTTAGAACGTGGGTGTAAGACATGCGTCCGTACGTACATATGAGCTTAAATTTCTGTATATAAAAAGATAATTATATCCTTTTTCATCAATTGTTAAATCCTTTTTTAAAAAATTAACGATTTAAATCAAATCATATTATATTTTTTAAAAAATATATATATAAATTATATATAGTGTAAGACATTATCATATATATGTGTATATATTATATATGTTTATATATATTATATATAAATATATATACAGCTATATATAAATAACTACCTACCCATCAGCTCCCAACAACCCCCACCGATGGCCGGCAAGTGCTACTAGTGGGATGGGCGGTAAAAAATATTAAAAAAAAAAATCAAAACAGATGACAGCCGCATCAAACCCCGCTGCCATGGCTGCATTGGCAATGGTGGCCACTAGCCAAATCTGGCCACAATACAGCCATGGCAGACCATACAAATTGAAGGGTGGGAATGGGGGGTTTGGGGGTAGAATTTTATATATTATTAAATAATTATATTGTATATATTATTATACATATGTATATAAATATATAAATATAATTATCTTATAATGTATATTATATTTTATTTGAAATGAATAATTAGAAAGAAAAAAATATATAAACAAAAATTATTTAAATTTTATATATGTATATATGTGCTATAATATATGTGCTATATATGTATTTAAGTATAAATAAAAAATATGTTATATATTTTATGAAATTTAAATTATATTTACATTGGAATGAATTAATAGAAAGAAAGATGAATATAATTGACAAGATAAAAATAAAAGTGATTTTAATTTTATAAATAAATTTATATGTGAATAAAATGAGAATATATGAAATAATGAGATATGCGAAATAATGATAAATTTATATATATGTAAAATGAGAAATATATGAAATAATGGAGAAAGAGAGAAATGAGAAATAAAATGAAAGGAAAGGAAAAAATGATAATAAAAGGTTATTTATATAGAATTGAAAATATATTAAATGGTTAAAGGTACATTAGTCATTTTATATTAAAATTATGTTAAATAGGCAACAAATGAGAACGGCAAGGCAGTGTGTATGATTTTTCAGAACACAGAAAGGTATTTTATATATTTATTTTTTACAAAAGGATAAAATGCATATTTCATAAAACATAGAAGGGTCAATTGCAATTAATTCTCATATAGTAGTACTCTTCGTGAGAGTTGGCGGATTGGCACTTTGTCGTAGTAAGTTTTAGATAAAATATAATCATGCTCTATACCCATACATTCTAAGAGTAGTCTCCATTGCAATTTTAATTACACATACTTTATGTGAGGGATGTATAAATGTATTTGATATAAATTATTTGATTTAAAATATGAAATCATAACTTTCATTTTAATGATTAATTGATAACACAATAAGTACATTTAACCTATTACTTGTATGATTGATTGATGATTAATTCTAATTATATATTAATGTTCATTATACTAAAAAAGTGACTACTAATAATAAAATTTTTATTATTAAAAACTTATTTAATTAGACCAAATTGAAAAATTGCCTTTTTGGTTCCACAATTTAACTATGTGTGAACTATTAATCTCAAACTTATGGTATTAAACATTTATAGCCCAAATTCTATAAATTTTTAAACAATTTTTATTTTATATCTAATTTTTGGTTAAAATCTTGATGGAAATTATTACCTATTTATAAAAATAATAATAGTAAAATATAGTCTATTTATAAAAAAAACCTCACAAAATATGAAACATCCATTTAACCCTCATTAAAAAAATTAAAAATTAAATACCATAAAAAATTCTTCACAAAAATATATTCAATATAATATATATTTGTATATACATGAATACACATATACACACATCTATATTATACAAATAAATAAATGCATATATATATATATATATATAAATGTCATCCCCCGTTCCCAATTTGGGCCACATCCAATTGTCATGACCCGCGGTTGACCAGCCAGCAGCCAAATCTCGCCATGGTTGGGCGGCTGGCCATGGCTAGCCCTGCTATTGGCTGGCAGGGAAAGGAGGGGCCAAGCGTAATGGGACAAGGGGCTATGGGCGGTTTGGGAGTGGGGGAGAAGATGATGAATGTTGTTTCATTTTTCCCTTTTTTTTTTAAAATTTGTTTTATTATTTATTTTTATATAATATTAGTATTAATCTAAAATAATTATTTTTTAACTTATTGCATTTATTTAAAATTATCAAAGTATATTAAAATGATTAAAATTATTAAATTGCTTATTTAAAATTAAATTATATTGTTAGGTTGATAGTTTTAGATTTTATATTTATTCTTAAATATTTTATTTTAGTTAATAAATGAAGATAATTATGTTTAACTATATTATTTTAAATATTATTTATTATTTTAATATTATAAAATATATAATTCAAAATTATGAAGTTATGTTATCTAATACAACAATTTTTTTTTTTTGAAAAATATCTTTTATTTATTATTTTTAAATATTTACCAAGTATTTAATGTACTAAAAATGATAACCAACATCTTGTTGTACAATTAATAGTATCATATTGTAAAAAGACCTCATATAATGTAAAGACAAGCATACCTCACTGTAGGCATACTTCTAATCTTCTGTGTTTTGGTAGACAACTTTCAGACAATAACGACACTATTTTGCATTCATTTAGTTTACAAAAAATAAATTAATATAAAAAATATTACTTAGTTTCAATAACAATCATAAAGTAATCCGGCAAAGCTACAACAGTCACTTCCACATTATGTAAAAGAATTGATTGTTAATGCTCTTTCTTAAAGAAACATAGAAGCAATTGCAATTGGATTAAAATTTATTTTACAAAATTCTAAAATGACAAAAACACTTTTAAAAAAAATTGACACAAAATAAGAGATTATAAAACAAAAAAAAATGTACCATTAGAAAAATAAGAAAATGCACATACAAACAATAAATTATTTGAAAATAAATTAAAGTAAAAGAGAAGTTATAAAATATATTTTTTAAAAAAAAAGATGCAAATGTACACTACAATAACAAAGAATAGCATAACTTATGAGAATCAGTTGAAAACCATGGTGGGACGGAAATAAAAGAAAAGGGAGTTCTTTGATTGCAGGCTTAGATGATGCATTCTTTTTGAGAATTTGATTTTTTAAATTGGTTTTTAATTAGCACAATTTTTCGATATTATGCGATTGCATGGTAATATTTTTTACTCAATATGAGATAGATAAGAATATATTTTGGTTTTAAATTGTGGAATTGAGGGAATATGGTTAAAAAAGTTGGCATTTCTCCTGCGCGTTTGTTTAAGGAAAGTGATTTGTTTTTAACTAACTGGTTATCATGAAATATTCTCTTTTTTTTTTTTCTTATTTTACTTTTACTTAAGAAATTAGAATAATAAATATACCTTCCTATTAAATAGAGAAATTGGATGGAAGAAGTGTCATTGCCAAAAATAAGTTAGAGTAGTTTATGTTGCAATCTTAATTGTATGTACCTCATGGGGGAGGTATGTACAAATATACTTAATATAAGCCATTTGATTTAAAGTTTGAAATCATAACCTTTTATTTTAATGATTAGTTGGTAACATAATAAGTACATTTAACTTGCTACATATACGACTAGTTGATGGTTAATTTTGATTGTATGTTAACGGTTCATTATACTAAAAAAGTGACTACCAATAATAAAATCTTTATTATTAAAAAAAATTATTTAATTAAACCAAATTAAAAAACTGTCTTTTGGTTTCATAATTTAACTGTGTGTGCATTGTTAATCTTAAACTTATGGTATTGAGCATTTGTAGTCCAAATTCTATAACTTTTTAAACATTTTTTATTCTCCGTCCAATTTTTGGTTAAAATCTTGATAGAAATTACTACCTATTTATGAAAAAAAACTAATATTTGATCTATTTGTAAAAAAAACCACACAAAATATGAAACATCCATTTAACCCGCACTAAAAAAATTAAAAAAATAAAATAGTTACCACAAAAATCCTCCACAAAAATATATTTTAAAATAATATATATTGACATAAACATGAATACATATATACTCACATCCATATTATCATATAAATAAATACATATATAAATATATATATATATATATATAAATCCCATCCCCAATCCTAGCCCAGCCCAAATTCAACTGCCATGGCCAGCGGCCAACCAGCTAATAGTGTAACACCCCAATTTTGGGATTATAAATTAAAGTTGCTTAAAATTAAATTAATTAAAGTTTAGGTAGGAATATTAGGAATTAATGGATTTGATTGTAAATAATAAAAGGGCTTAATTACCAAAAATTATAAAATTTGGGGGGTCTATGTGAGAGGACCAAAAGTTTAAGGGCTTTAAAATAAATCAGATTGTACTTAATTGACTGAAATTAGAAATGTCAGGGATCAATTTGTAATAATCAAACTTTAAAGGGCTGAATTGAAAACTAAGGACTAAACTGAAGGCAGCTTAAAATTCAAGGGGTTTAATTGAAGGCGGTTAATAATTTTGGGGTCAAATTAAAAGAGGTTGAAAATATAATTATAGATATAGATTAAGGACAAGATGTTAAGAAATTCTAAAAAACTACCCCAACCCTGCCTCACCGATGAACTATTGGAAAACGGCTGTAAAATCCAAAATCAACTTGAAAAAAACATTCCTTTCATCACGGCGAACATATCCATACCGAGCACCATCAAAAACAACCAGTAAAAAAGGGGAACCTGGTCAGCGGCAGTAAGAGACAGTAGAGGTAATGGGTTTTGAGGTTCTGGTGGAGGAAATGGCTGGAAACAGAGGGCTTTTGGTCAGAACTCATAGGTAAGCAACGGGTGGTATCAATTGTGTGAACTAGCAGCCAGCAATGAAGCAATCAAAGTGGCTGTGAGACGGCGGTGTTAGGCAGTGGCTGTGAGACGGCGGTGTTAGGCAGTGGCTGTCAGGTTTTGGCTTAATTCACTAGCTAGATAGCGGTGAATAAAAAAAAAATTATTTAAGGGGTTCTATTTATCTCGTCGAGATAAGCATTATGGTGGTGGTAGTGCACACACAAACAACGGTGCATGGTGGTGGCGGCGCTTGGCAGTTTTGGCAGCAGCACTCTGGCAACCCAAACATAAATTGCTAAAAATTCTTTTTCTAATTCAACTAAGCTAAAATCAGACCTTGATTCAGACTCGAACTTGGTCAAAATCAAAGATTTTTTATTTATCAAACTAATTAGCCTAAGTTATTATAATTGAGTTATAATCAATTGAAATTAGGTGCTTAATTTAATACTAAATGGAATAAACACTAAATTAAGATCAAAATCAGGCAAGGAATTGGATTCTTATCTATCAAATTTGGATAATACTTATAGAATACTGGCTCAATTAGCCCTTTATTTCTTATTAGAATCCTGATGGAATTAAGGTTGTTAAGTTTAATTGGGTCTAAACTAGTGGTTAATGCTGTAAGTGTTGAACCCAGTGATTCAAACAATTGAACATAATTTTTTTATAGTTGGACTCAATAACTGAAGATTGTCAAATTGCCATTAGGATCTTAAAAATCTTAAGTGACGTTAGAATTTTATCAGTATAACTTTGAGCTTGATAAAGAAACCAACTATTTTATAATTAAGAATTAAAGGATTAATAGAATGGTAACTCGAGTTGTCCTAGGATAGTACTTGGATTGACTAGGAAGTTAGGGCTTGAGCTTCCATACAGCTAGGGATGCCTCTGCAATAGCCAGGTGAGTTTGTGTTAGATTTCTTTGTTGGTGAAAGAATATATATAATTGTTATTATGCTCTCGTTGTTTGATCCTTTTTGTGTTGAGATTCAATAGTTGTTGTTTGTTTGTTCTATGCTATTCTTTGACTTATGTGCCAGATTTGACAGACAATCAGAGTAAGCTATTCTGTTTACCTTTAATTCTTGAGTCATTATTAATCAAGCCTAATATGAATTCCTGTCTTATATATATACATATATGTATATACACACGTATATTAGTAATTATGTCACTATTCTCGATCATTCCCTTGTTGAAAAATACTCGTTTGCCTATAACATATTGATCTTCAATTCTTGTGATGCTCTTAATAGTTTATTTGAACTCCTCTTTAGTAATTCTTAAACTATAACTACTTAAACTTCTTGCCTATCTATAATTTGTTGAACTACGGAACCAAATATCATGTTTACACAAGTTTTGATAAAATAAATAGTTTGTGAAACTTTACCATATATCACCTTTTACACCATTTGTGACTTCTAGTTGATTATGATATATGTTATTTTACTTGAAATTGGCAATTGTGTTGGGAAAACTAAAAATGGATTTCGAAATATATTTTTTGTTAGAGCCATGATTATTATCCAAATATACACTCGATATTTATGATTGATTGCATGTTTATCATGGCAAGTTGACCTATGTAATGTATTGTTGTTGGATACTTTACTACTATTAGCAAGGAATACCGTTACTTTACATATACTGAACTATTTATACCCTTAAGGGGCCTTGGGATCAGTATTGAAAGACCACCAGGCGGAACGGACCGATGGTGTTTGGTCTTCAATCAATACCTTATTACTATAATCCTATCTCATAGCCAAGTGGAGGTAATTGTCTATGAACAGGATAAGGAATGTACCTAGTCATGCCACTACCTATTTACTGTACTGAGCTGATCACTTAGAGACTTGGAGGGGTAAGGGTTTCCTGTGTTTTTGAAAGTAAAGTGATAAGGTAGGAGAACCAACAACAGTAGGTTTTGCGAAAGTGCAATTGATATATTATCTACTTAATAATCTATCTAGCCAATTGTACTCCCTTGCTTGCCTTATGCCTCGTATATCTACTTTAGTCATTATAGTTCTCCACTAATTTAATATTTACTATTTTGCTATCATTCTGCATTCTCATGTTGTTCCTTTATTAATATCTCAATGAGTAATTCAGATGGTTTTTGTATTGTTTCCTTTCATTATTTACCCCAGATAAGAGTGACGAGGACAGACTAGACCACGAGACAGAAGAGGTAATAGACCAAATAAATGCATAGATGTACAGATTATGGATTATTGAGTTATTGATGTATATGTGACAAGTAAATTTTTAACATGTTAAGTGTGACCTATTGTATTTTGATATCGAGTTGAACTATTGATGTTTGTTACTTGTGAGAATTAAATAATATGGGTTCCAAATAGTTCATTTTCTTTGATGCAAACAGATTTGATTGGCACCTCCCCAATTGGGGCTAGATCTAGTCATGGTCGGGTAGCTGTCTATGGCTAGCTTGGCTATTGGCTGGCAAGGAAAGGAAGGGGGCAAGATTAATAGGATAGGGCGCTATGGGTGATTTGCGGCTTAAGGGGTAAAGGAAAAGAAGATGAATGTTTTGTTTTATCTTGTTTGATTTATTTATTTAATCAAATTATTTTAAATATATTTATATTTTTATATAGGATTATTATTAATCTAAAATAATTATTTTTTTAACTTATTGTATTTGATATGGGATAGCCTAACAAGCCTACTTAACGCGCAAGACCCAACATCAGTTTTGGGCCCAAATGGGCTAGACCATTCAACAACAACCGTCTGTTCAAGTATACTGTTATCAACCGCGTTCGACGGGAGGCTTCAACCCATTTAGCCTATTTGACCATCACTCTAATTGACCAGACCCATTTGTTCAACTATCACCTACCAGGTGGCTCACTCCAGCGCTGACTCATATTCTCGCTGCATTTATTATTCTGACAAACAGCATGCCTCTATATTAATGACGCATGACAGCTGGTACAGTCGCTGCCACCAACTTTGCCACCAACCCTACCACACATTTGATAAAGAGGCGCCTATCTAGAGTACTGTTCACCTTGAAAAATAGGAGATGGTGCCACATGGAACAATACCAAGATTTGAAATAACCATTAACCCTCTAGTAAGGATTAAAGCCCATTACATTTAATAGGGGTACCTTCAACAAATCACACCAAAAGAAGGCTATAAATACCACATGACCTGCCACACTCCAGGTAATGCTAAATACATTATAAGTTCTTAATATTCAATTTGATTATCATCTGTTAGCCAAAACTAACTTGAGCATCGGAGTGCCTTAGCTGGGGGTACCTTACCTAGTTTAACATGTATTGCTGTTGTAGATCTCAGACCCTGAGAAGAATAGCACTTTGATCATTCAACCTCTCTGGTTGAATCTACCCCAAATACCACCCTTTTCACTATAAATGACTTTTAATCTCATTAGTTTGATGCCGTTTATGAGAAACTTTAAGATTGCAATGAAAAACAAATGGTGAACACACGTAGAGCCACATCAGAAGGGCAAAAGAATAGGAGGTCCACATCTCCATCTCCCCCTCTACCCCAGCAAGGTATACACACTCCAGGCCCCAGCGCCCCTCAAGAGTAAGTTGTGACGTTAACTATGTCCCGTTGATGCAGCTGATAAGCAAGCAAATCTTTACTTAAATCTCAACCCAACTGTCTGCTGCACTAAATAGACACATGACTGTGCTAGCCCTGGCTAGCAGTGCTACTTTGCAACCGCCTTCGTCAAACCCAAGGACAACCGTGGTCACCATGAGTCCAAGTGGCCACCCATTAGGCATAAAACTAGTCTCAGATGCCCGCAGGAGGAAAAAAGATGACTAGAGTTGCGAGAAGAGATTACTGACTCAGTTGATCACGTTTAACCTAATTAAACCCTGCAATGTGATAGGATCAAATGCTCCAAGCATGACTACCGCAAGGATATGGAAGAATCTGTAGACCTCGCAGCTTAGCCCATTCGAGCCCCGCAATAGAGGCCATATCTTGATCGAAATGCCACTCTGGTTGATCGAGAGGAATGGAAAGAAGTTTTTCATCAAGTCCAACAATTAAATAGGTGCCTCGACGAGATCTCAAGAAGAAACATTAATAGAGCGCCCAATCCAGAAGGTCTCTAGAGGTCTCATTGAGAAAAAAGCTCCCCGTTCATCCAAGAAATTATTGATGAGCTCATTGCTGTCGAAGTGAAGGTTTCAACTGGTCTGCTGAGATATGACAGCTTGACGGACCCCAATGAGCACCTCATGAAGTTTGAGCATATGATGCAGCTACATAGGCACAATGAATAAATCTACTCCAAGATATTGGTAACCATTTTCCAAGGCATTGCACTTGACTGGTTTGTGAAGCTCAAACCTTCATCGATATACTCTTATGACCAGTTGTGTGATAAGTTTCTGCACTAATTTGCCAGTAGGAGAAAGGTGAAACTCCCCCACACCCATCTCGATACCATTAAATAAAGTGAGGAAGAGTCCCTTCATGACTTCTTTATCAGGTTCAACATGGAGGTCCTCAAGATAAATAACCCCAGGATTGAATTCCTAATAAACGTACTGTTCCTATGGCTCAAACATAAGAAATGCACTAATATGTTAGTGCGTGAATGCCCCAGGTCGATAGAAGAGGAGTTGCTTGACCTAGCTGAGAGATACATGAACCAAGAGGAGATGAACAAGCTCAAGTTTGAATCTTCTGAGTCAATAAGAAGAAGAAAGAAAGAGACAACCAAAAGCACAAAGAAAGAGGTTGATCTCCCATAAAACGTTTCCACAACTATACACCCTTGAACATCCCGAGGAGACAACTATTTAACATGATAACCTCCTCAAAAAATTGAGAAAACTAATGAAGACTGAGGTAATAAAAAAATCCAAAAAATACTGCTGTTTCCACAAATAGAAAGGGCATGACACAGATGAGTACTTCAACCTCCAAGAAGAGATTAAAAAGCTTATCAAATGGGGCTATCTGAAGAAATTATAGCTGTGGATACATAGGTTGAAGGGGGTAAAATTGACCAGACTCTTCGTAGAGAAAGGTCAATTAGCCCTAGAATGGAGGACAAAGGAAAGAAACCTACCCATGTGGATCACCTGCCCATCCAAGGAGTGGTCGACATAATTGCAGAAGGTCCCACTGGGGGGGACTCAAAATTTTCCCAAAGGCAAACCTAAAGGAGGCTTGAGTAGACTAAAGTCTAGCCTATTGAGATAATGTTCCACCTATCGACGAGTGCAGAACCCATTTCATTCACTAATAGCAACTTGGCCCACCTTGAGGGTAGGAATATCAACCATAAAGCACGTTATCCTATGGTAGTCTCTAATTGAGATTGCCAACTTTGAAGTATGCAAGATCTTGGTCAATAATGGCAACTCGGCCAACATCATTTTCCTTTCCATCTTGTAGAAAATGAATATGAGCCAACTAAAATTTGAACCTGTGCGAACCTCACTGGTTGGATTTGGGGGGTCCAAAATCATTCTAGAAGGATTCATCAACCTATCGACATCATTTAGAGAGGCTCCTTGAAGGAAAACTTTGATGGTGAACTATTAGGTGCTTGATGCCCCATTTGCTTACAATGTCATAATAGGTTGACTAGCTCTTAATGACTTTCGTGTCATTGTGTCGATCTACCGCATGAAAATTAAATTTTTGACACCCGCGGGCATAGGGGAGCTTTTGTACAACATGAAGGAGGCCTGGAGGTGTTTTAACATCTCGATCAAATTAAGCAAGCAGAAGACTCAACCACAATTAAAGACCTCGGGGGATGCCCCTATAGCGGAACCTGAGGAGACCTAGGCCACCAAGAAGAGAAAGTTGGAAGATACTAGGGTGGAGCCCATTAGGGAGTTTAAGACCATCGAGCTGGAATAAGGAAATCCTGATAAGATGACCCGTATTGAAACAGACATAGGCTCCTATTGGAGTATTTTATGATCGATTTCCTGAGGAAAAATATTGATGTCTTTACATGGAGAGCATCCGACCTCCAGGGAATCAACCTAATGTCATCGTGTAGTGCCTTAATGTTGATCCCTCGTACAAATTGGTTAGATAGAAGATAAGGACATTCAATGCCACGAGGATGCTGATCATCGAGGATGAGGTTAGAAAACTCCTAGATGCAAGTTATATTGTAGAAATTTAATATCATTCTTAGCTTTTTAATGTTGTACTAGTCCCAAAGAATGATGGACAATGGTGAATGTGTAACGATTTCACATATTTAAATAAAGTATGCCTTAAAAATCTTTACCCCTACCTCGGATAGATTTATTAATTGATTTAACTGTGGTTGTGAATTATTGAGCATGATGGATGCATTTTAAGGTTATCATTAAATTTTCATGGCTCCCAAGGATAGGGATAAAACTTTCTGTGTTGTCCCTAATGGGGTCTACTGCTTTTTGGTCATGCCTTTTGGATTGAAAAATGTTGGGGCAACTTACCAAAAGTTGGTCAACTTTATGTTCAAAGATAAAATTGGGAAGTCGATGAAGGTATAGATCAATGATATGATTGTAAAAATAGAAAAGGCCTAAGACCAATTGCCCAACCTCAATCATACTTTTGCAATCCTAAGAGCATTTGGTTTGAAGCTAAACTTAAGTGTACATTTGGGGTTCGTGGAGGTAAATGTTTAAGCTACATGGTCAATCAATGGGACATTGAGGCAAACCCACAGAAAATTCAGGCCGTTCTCAACGTCAACCTTTTGCAAATATTAAAGATGTTCAGAGGCTGGTCAGGAGGATTATAGCCTTGGGAAGGTTCATTGCAAGATTAGCCGATAAAAGTTTACCCTTCTTCAAAATTCTCAGAAACACCAAGAAGTTGGATTTCCAATAGAGTGAACAATGTGATCGGGCGCTAGTCAAGTTGAAGCAATACTTAGCCGTGTCCCCATGCTTGCAAAACCTAAACTGGTAGAAGTGTTTCAGATATATTTGGTGGTCTCCAAGGCATCAATCCACTTAGTCTTGATCTCGACCAAAGATGGTAGCCATCGGTCAATCTACTATTGTAGTAAGTCACTCCAAGGACCAAAGTATAATTACTTGGAGATTGGGAAATTTGCCTTGGCACTAGTAACTGTGGCTCGAAAGTTGCAACCATACTTTCAGTCTCATGCCATTATAGTGTTGACCAACCAATCGCTGAAGCAAGTGTTGTCAAAATTGGACACATCTGGAAGACTAACCAAATGGGCCATCGAACGGGGAGAGTTTGACATTACTTTCTAGCTAAGAACAACCATCAAAGCACAATTTCTGGCTGACTTCATTACCGAGCGAGTTGACTTGCCCAAGAAGAATTGCGAAGCCCCTTTTGTTTGAACTTTGTATGTTGATGGATCATTGACCACATTTAGAGAAAGAGTAGGAGTTGCTCTCCGTTCCCTAGTTGTAGAGGAATACAATTTTACAATAAAATTAAATTACATAGTTATGTATAATGAGGTATAGTACGAGGCCCTTCTTGCTAGAATGGAAATGGCGCTCGATCGGGGTGTTGAGTACCTAGTCGCCATTACAGACTCCTAGTTAGTAGCCAAATAGGTTGATGCAAATTTTGAGGCTACGGACTTGACAACGAGCTGGTACCTGACTGAGATGAAAAGGTTGCAACAGTCATTCAAAAGATTCACTCTCAGTCAGGTACCTTAATTTGAGAACGAGTAGGCAAATGCTCTATTAAAGTTTGCTAGCTCGATTAGGGGCACCAGGGATAGGAAAATCATATTTTTGGTCACTGATAGGCCATTGATCAGACCCCACGAGTAAAATTTAATAGCAAATATTGAGGAGACTGCACCTTCTTGGCAGGACCTGATCAAACTCTATCTGAGCCAAGGCACCATCCTCAAGGATAGGAATGAGGCTCGATGTCTTTAAGGTCAAGTTGCCAAATTTACACTCAATGAGCATGGTCAGTTATACAAGAGGTCAATTTTTGGACCCCTCCTTGAGATGCCTGAATCACGATCAGGGTTTAAAGGTATTATAAGACATTTATGCAAGTATATGTGGCAATCATTCTGGAAGAAGATCCTTGGCCCACAAAATAATCAGGTACGGATACTTTTGGTCAATATTATTGAAAAACTTGATGGATTTTGCACAAAAATGTATATCATGCCATGTCCATTTAAATTTGCCACACCAGCCCGTAGCGCCAATGATCAATGTCCAAATTTCTTGGCCTTTTAACCAATAGGCCATTAATATTTTGGGCCCACTACCAAGATTGACTGGACGGCAAAAATTCACAATTTTTGTGGTCAAGTACTTTACTAAATGGGTCGAGGCTGAGGCTGTTCCTAAGATAACGGATATGGCCATCAAAAGTTTCATATGAAAAAACATCATCTACCATTTTAGTCTACCCAAGGTTCTTATTTCAGATAACGACACTCAATTCCAAAGCAAAAACACCAAAGGTTGGTGTGAAGCCTTAGGAATCATACAACACTTCACTTCAATGGGTAATCCTCAATCGAATGGCTAGACAAAGGTAACCAACAGAATAATTCTCGACCATCTAAAATCCAAGATACATAATACTAGCTCAAACTAAGCAAATGATGTCGCTCATAAAATTTGTTGAATGCAGCACATATTGTACCTCATTGACCTATTCCTCTTTAAGTTGGAACGTAAGGTCTTCTGCAAATGCAAATTCATCGGCTAACTGCTCTAACCTCGTGTTGACCTTAGCTTTCTTCTTTTGAGCTTTGGTTAGAGGCTTATCGAGCACAGGGATCGCAGTTTTTTTCTCCTAGGCCTGATTGACTCTGCCTTCTGAGGGTTGGGATTAGGCTATAGATTGTCATTTGGCGTAGGGCTTATCTTATTCTTGTCATCAGGCTAAAAAGCATAACCCAGGCACTCAAGCTACTTCATAGCCCTGTGGAATACCTCACGAGCATTATCAAATGACATGATCTCGCTCGCATCCTGAAAGGTGGGCCTTAAGGTAAACTGTTCAACTGTCTCATACCACATCATAGGAATGTGTCGATTGAAGGCCTCCTTTATCTCTTCGATGGCCACTGCGTGACCTTATGCCCAATCGAGGAAAAGCTCACCTGCAAGTCTAAGTGAGCTTTCTTTATTATTGAGTCTATTCAACTCTGCTCCTCGATGGCCTGAACCAGCCACTTATCTTTGGAGTTTAGTTGTTCTTGGAGCCTAGCCACCTGTTTGGTCAATTGCTCGACCTAAAGTTGGGAGAACTCAAGCTGCACCTTGAGGATTTTCGTATTCCATCATCCTTGTAACTCCTCCATATCCGCTAAGGCTAGCTCCAATTAACAGAAGATATTGTAGCCTATTTGGCCCACCTATAACATAAGAATGTCAATCCACAGTATTACTATGAAAAAGGAATTCAACAAGAAGTTGTCGACTCATGCTTACCATATTATAGTGGTAGGCCAATGCCCAGAGAACCTCAACTTGACTAAAGCTCATCAGTTTTCATTGGTCAGGTAAGAAAAGCCCTGAGGTCAGCTACTTCAGGACATTGCTGCTGGTCATTCCCCCCTTAAGAAGGCAGGTTAAATCAGTTATTTTTTGGTCGGGGTCAGTTGCAAAGCGGGTGGTGACAGTCGGGGGAGTTAGAATAGTACTCCATCACTAGGTTTTTTGAATAGGTCGTAGCCTATCACTATTTTTTATTTTTTCTTATTATTTACGGCCCTTTTTGGAGTAGAGCCTTCTTGCTCGGTAATCTATCTTTTTCCCCGAACTATAGGGCTGCTTTACATAGGCTTCTCTCGATGAGCAGATTAGGGTTCAAGCGCCTGTTTGGTTTGTGGAGCTACAGGAGTTGAGATCGATTATGTTGAAGCAGCTGGCTCTATGGTAGCTCTTTTTCATTGAGCAACAGCAGCTCGGCAGTATTCCTCATTTCTTAAAGCCTTGGCTTAAGCTTCAGTTCTACTTTTGGCCATTATCTCTTCTCAATCTATAGACACAAATAAGAAAAACGGGCATCAAAATCAAGCAAAAAGAAAAGCAACCATAATTAACATGATCGACAGAAATCTCAACCTAGTCGATCACCCGTAAGCAGGTCAAGTTGGGCAAGCGATAAGCTAGCCAACACCAAGCACCTTTTTTCAATCAGAACTGTGGCTTCCATGTGCCCAAATTCGACCAAATTCCTAATAAAGGTATTAGGCCAACTAGGTGTTTGGTTCCCCGACATCTCCATAGACCCCCTTCACCAACCCCTTGGAATGGAGAAATCCCATGGCCTCCGAACATAGAAAAAATATTTTTTCCACTCTTGGCCATATGAAAAAGCAGTGGATACTAGGAATTTTTGATGGGGTCGAGTGTTCAAGTAATAAATACTAGACTCCTTTGTACTACCTGACTTCCGTGACATGGGTAAATAGAATAAATTAGAAAAATTGGCGAAGAAGGCGGGTTAGTTATACAGATGCATCAACACCATAAAACTGTAAAGGGTGGCGAAATAGTTAGGGAGTAATTAGGTTATATGAACTTCTAGACCTACCAGGAGGTCAACTATCGCTTGGGCGAGAGGAAACCTAAGATCGCACCTCAATCCCTCCTTATATATTGTAATGCATCCCCTAAGAGGTTGATGCATTCTACCCTGAGTCCTCAGTGCTAATAACTCATATTCCTCAAGGATATCATACATCTCCCTAATTCGCACTAGGTCGGTAGGGGATATTTTGGAGGTTATTTTTGTATAATTGTTTGGTATAAATAATTGATCCTGGGATATCGAACAATCACTCGAGCCAGCTTCACCCCTATAAACAACCCTTTCAATTCTCAAACTACTTGAGCTGCTTGAACTCAAGCTATCACTCAATGAACTATCTGAACCACTATCGTGGGTTGTTTCAAACATACTCCCAACCCTAGTTTTCCCCTAAGACACTACACTTTTCGAACTTAGTGTCCTCACTATCTTAAATGTTAGATATTGTTGCAAAAGAAGAGGAAGAAAAAGATTAAATGGGTAGAGCAACTTATAGCAAGTATTTTGCAAACTCTAAGTGCAATAAAAGGTTTGGAGAACTTCTGAAATAGGAACTTGACTAGATATAATTTCAGCAAAAGTGCAAATGGATACCTCTATCCCATATATTTATAGATATCTGGGCGTGGGAACCCAAGCAACAGTAATAATTGCTCTATTAAACTTTTTGTGCTTCGTATTATGTGATCTAACTAGCGCATTAAATGCATGAAAATGTTGAAAACCTTGGTTGAGAATTCAAATACCCTAGTCAAGTGGACAAAACCCTGGTCGAGTGAGCATGATTGCCCCAACTGCCTATAAACCATCATTTAGTTATTTATTTACTCCCTACTCCTGCTCGTCGACAAGCTCAATCAGGACCGCGAGTGAGAGGAACTCATGATATGGGATAGCCTAATAGATCCACTTAATGCGTAAGGCCCAACATCAATTCTAGGCCCAAATGGGCTAAACCACTCAACAACAACCGTCTAGTCGAGTATACTGTTATCAACTGCATTCGATGGAAGGCTTCAACCTATTTAGCCTATTCAACCATCACTTTAATCGATCAGACCTATCTATTCAACTATCATCGACCACGGGGCTCACTCCGATGCTGACTCATATCCTTGTTATATTTATTATTTCGCTAGGCAGCATGCCTCCACATTAATGATGCGTGATAGCCAGTATAGTCGTTGCCACCAATTCTACCACCACTTTTGATAGAGAGGCACCTATCTAGAGTACTGTTCACCTTGAGAAATAGGAGATGGTCCCACTTAAAATAGTACCAAGATCTAGAATGACCATTAATCTCCTGACAAGGATTAAAGCCCATTACACCTGATAGGGGCACCTTCGACAAATCATACTAGGAAAAGGCTATAAATACCTCATAACCTGTCGTGCTCTAGGTAATGCTAAATACACTATAAGCTCTCAATATTTTGTTCATTTATCATCTCTCGACCAGAACTAACTTGAGTATTGGAGTGCCTTAGTCGAGGGCACCTCAGCTAGTTTAACGTGTGTTAATGTTAGAGATCTCAGACTTTGAGAAGAATAACACTTCAATCATTCAATATCCCTAGTTGAATTGGCCCCAAACACCACTCTTTTCACTATAAATGACTTTCAACCTTATCAGTATTTATTTAAAATCATCAAAGTATATTAAAATGATTAAAATTATCAACTTGCTTATTTAAAATTAAATTATATTGTTAGGATGATAGTTTTAGATTTTATATTTATTTCTAATTTTTTTTATTTTAGTTAATAAATAAAGATAATTATGTTTAACTATATTATTTTAAATATTATTATTATTTTAATATTATAAAATATATATAATTCAAAATTATGAAGTTATGTTATCTAATACAACCTTTTTTTTTTGAAAAATGTCTTTTAGTTATTATTTTTAAACATTTACCAAGCATTTAATGTAATAAAAATGTGAACCAACTTGTTGTACAACTAACAGTAACATGTTGTAAAAATACATATGTCATTTAATTTAATGATACCTCATATGAGGTAAATACAAGCATAACTCACTCTAGAGATGCCTACATAAGTTAACTAATAAACTTGTCTTTATTGGAGTACTAGACTAATGTGAAAATTTTCAAGCAAGTAAAATTTTTTAATATGAAGTAGTACTCTTCTAGGAGAGACTGTTGTTTGCAATTTTATGTTAGTAGGTTGGGATTATCTAAAAAAAATCACATAATAGCAATTTAACATTAGGTATCCCTCTTTTTAATTACCACATGACTAAATGCATTTTACACCTCCTCCCCCACCGTAAAGTGTGTAATTAGCATAAAACCTCATGTGGATATTTAATTAGCTCATTGCCCTCTGTACCGTGTTTAATAAAACTCACTCACCGTAATTTATTTTCTACCTTTTTTGAATACTCAAATGTTAGAATTTCTCTTGCTTATATACTAAAATCTGAAGAAAAAAAATTGACATTCATAAGTTAAAATCGACCTCTCTCCATGCTTTGTGTAAGAACCCTAAAACACTAAGTGAAGTTACGCCTTAAAATTCCACCTACATGCATGTTTGGAACCTTATTTTCATATTAATCTTGCATCTCGGTATCGATTGTGATGCCTCCAAAGAATTTTGAGAAAACAACCCGTTTATGAATGAAGTTTGAAGTGTGGACTCATTCCCATCCGTGAACAAATCCAACGTGTGCACCCATTGTGTGAGATTCTAAAGGTTTTGAAAAGGGCCAGTGAAACATACCATTGAGGTAACAACATGCAACCACTACCCTTTTTCCTCTCACAATTGTTATTAGAGTTTAGGATTTTTTAAATTTTGGCAATTTATATGATTTTATTTTATATGCATAGTGATGAAAAATATTTTGAATGTATATTAAGGTTTCTAAAACATTCAATTTCTATTTATATATACTAGGGTTTTTGAAATTTAATTTTTTTCATTATCTTTTTGGTATAAAATCTTTACTTTTTAAGTATTCAAATATTAAACTTTCTAAAATTTGTGAAATGTAATGAGTGTGTCAACATATTACTTCAATTTACATTCAGAAGTCATCTAATGATGTTGTAAGAATGCTCCAGAATTGCTACTTATCTACTTTTCAATTGTTATTACAAACTTACTTTCAAATCTAGTTTGCAATGTATTCTAAAATTTATAACTTATTAGATTTCAAATTATCTCTTATGATTATGATTATTGCTGTAAAATCACTACTGCAAATTGAAAATTGAATACACCATGACCATTTATTTTTGTTTATACTATAGTGAAATGGAGGACCCTCATCTTCTAGAATTCTAGGTGGGTGGAAGGTATGTGAGAGATCTATAAAAGAGGGAAAAAGCACCTGATTTGTAATATTTGTAATTTTCGCTTGAATGATGTAAAGTACAAAAAGGAATTCTATTGATTGTATGAAATGTGTGGGAGAAAAAAGATGAATGTTTATTTCTATTATACACTGCAAGGGTAGTCACTAGAAAATAGTTGTAGACTTTTGTATGATGATAATTTTGTCTATGAAATGAAAGCAATTCTAAGAAATTCTGCTGTTATTACTATTTATGTTAATGAAATAGCCATACCAACTATAGTTATAGACATATAGAGTAATATTATTGGTAATGGATATAATTTGAATAATGAAAATGAGAATGCTAATATTGTTGCAAGCAAAGAGAGTTATGAGGTAGATGACTACGATAAGGTAGATGAGGGTGGTGTGGAAAATGAGGGTAGGAAGGATGATGCATCTGAAGGGGGAATAGTGATCAGGGTGTAACTATTTTAAGTGAATCAGCTTCTAGTATAAGTGAACATGATCGGGGAAGGGTAAATGAACATGAACCAACTGTCAATTTAGGTGATGAAGAGGGAGATCATGAAGATGATAGGGTTAATGATGTAACTTTTGATCTTGGTGAACTTCAGGGGGATGATAATGTAGAATTCTATTTTGATTCACAATTGGGGGATAATGTTGTGAGTGATATCAATTTAAAAATATCAAATCAGACGATTGTTAATGACTTGTGAAAGAAGATTTGTGAAGAAAATTTTGACTTTCATGAAGATGATAAGTCTTATGACTCAAATTATTTACCATCTAAGGAGAAAAATGATGATGAAGAATCAGATGCACTCTCAGAAATGTTAGAGGACTTGGAAGATTTAGTGATGAAGATATCTGAAGAAAGAGTTCAAAACAAAGTAGAACTAGTTCAGAAGTTGAAGAATATGAAGAAGAAAGCTCAAATGAAAGAGAAGAGAAAGAAAGACGCAGTTGGGAATGAAAATATAGAGGATAAGCAATGGTACAACTTACCAAGTGAAGAAGAAGAGTAGCTCAATTTGAATAGCTTAGATGATGATGTCCCCAAGCATCATTACTACATGCCGAGGGGATTGGCATGAAGATATTGAACTCAAAGTGGGGGATAAATTTCAAGATTATAAGGAGTTCAGAGAGATTCCTGGAGACTAATAGTATGAGACTTGGCTACAAGCTATTATTTTTTAAGAATGAGGGACACTAAATCACTACAATATGTTAAGAGAAAGCATGTGATTGAAGGATCATACATCAAGAATTTGTCAAGAGAAAGCATGTGATTGAAGGATGATTCATCAAGAATTTTATAAGGTTAGTATTTCATATAAAGACACTAAAAGGCCAACATAATTATGCAAGAAAATTTGATAATAGAAGGAACAAATACAAATAAATTGCAAAGACGATGGAGAAAATAATAAGAAACAATCCAAATATTGGCATTGAGAAACTATAGAATAAAATTTACAGAAAGTTGAGCTTGAAAACCAACTATTAGACAATTTCAAAGGCTAAAAGAAAAGCAATAGAAAAGATCAAAGGGGCTGATAACTTGGAGTATAGATTATTGTAGGATTGCTGTGAGACTGTGAGGCACAAAAATCTTGGAATTAAACTAATTTTGAGAAGACAAGAAGATAAAGAACCTCATATATTTGATAGGATGTATTTTCACTTGGAGCCCATGAAGATAGGGATGTAGGCTCATCATACTGCTTGATAAGTACTTTTTGAAAACATGCCATGGAGGACAACTACTGGCTATAGTTAGAAGAGGTGGCAATAACTATGTATGACTCATCACATTGGCTATGGTAAGGGTTGAAAATAGAGAGACTTGAGTTGATTTTTTAGTTAGTTGTTTCTTAACATTGGGGATGTTAATAGGGGGACATAGACATTGATTTCAAATAGACAAAAAAGGTTGATTAATGCACTTGAAGAGTTGACACCTTTATGTGAACATAGCTTTTGCCTGAGGTATTTATATACCAATTTTAAATCACAATACACAAGTTTGGAGCTGAAAGATGCTTTCCAGAAAGCAACATACATTGGAAACCAAAAATGAGTTTGCAAGACGGGTGAAGAAGATTGAAGAACTTGATCCCAAGTTTGATGAATATTATGAGTGTGCTATAGAATGGCTTAGGGGGATACTAGTCCACCACTGGACTAGATGTCATTTCAAAAGTATGTGTTGGTCTTCCATTTTGGTGAGCAACCTCTGTGAATCTTTCAATAGCTATATATTTGAAGCTAGGGATAAATTGATTATCTTTATATTTGAGTGGATTAAGGGAAGGATAACATCAAAAATACAAATGAAAGATAAGACATGGAGAAATATAAGGGAACAATATGTCTTAATATTGTGAGGAAGCTAAACAAAGCTTATAAGCAGTCCAGATTTTGTGCTCCTAGATACTGTGGAAGAGATGAATTGAAGCAAAGTTTTGAATTTCTGAGAGGTATGTGTTGATGTGAATAAAAAGACCTATCCTTGTGGAATCTTCCAGTTTAATGGCTTCCCATATTGCCATCCTTATGCTGTCATTTGTGAGAGAAGACATAAGATTGAAGACTATGTAGCTGATTAGTTCAAGAAAGAGGCATACCTAAGGGTTTATTCAAAAATGATATATATGCAATTCCTAGAAATACTAACTATAATAAGACTAATTTTGAACCTTTAAGGGCACCAAACTACATAAGGAAGAGGGGTAGGCTGAAAAAAATGAGAAGAAAGATTGCAAATAAGTTGCAAATAGTCTCAACAAGAAAGAAACTCTCACATTATTACAAGAACTACTTGCATCCAGGGCATAATAGAGGAACATATAAAAATCCAACTCATCCAAGCTCAAAACTATACAAAGTTGTAGGTAAAATTAAATAGAAGTAAATTTAAATAAGTAAAATTTTCCTTTACCAAATTTATATCATTAATCACAATCTTCATTGCAAAGGAACACTTCTTGTGAATTTGGACAACCGAGTGGTGTTAGACAACCAAGTGGTGTTAGGCAACCTCAAACTAATTATGGGGCTGCCAAAACGAATGATGAAACAAAGGTATATGATGCATTTCAAATGAATAAAATTAATATTTTATATGCAAAATATTAACAGTTTATAAGTATTTATAGCAAGTTAGGTTTAAAGAAGCAAAAAGAAGAGTAAATGCAAGAGACCCAACAATTCAAAGAGTAAATTAATCATTTTTTATGTAATTTTTAGTAAAATGTGTTGCTTAAAAACTAACTATTTTTATGTAATATTTAGTAAAATGCATTGCTTAAAAACTAACTACATTGTAGGTCAGTCAAAGTTAATCAATTGGAGCTTCAAGATAGCCAAACCAACTAAATAAAGTTTCAAGGCAGTCAAGCTAACAAACTAAGCCTTTAATGTAGGCTAGCCAAGTTGAAACAACGTAACCAACTTAACCTACAAGAAATCAGACACAAGGTTCAAGCAATGTTGCTGAGCACTAATTATTGTTGTTGTGAATATTCTTATGCTCTTACCTTTGCGCCTTCAGCTATTAGATGTTGTTATTTATGATTTCTTTTTTACTTTTCCCCCTGTGAATAGGGTACTAGGAAACCAAGTAAGGGAAGAATCTATGAAGGACCCAGAAATATTATATTATTGGGTAGGAGAAAAGCTTCGACTTGGGGATCTAAACAACATGCAAGAGCTCCTGACTGAGAAAGCTTGAGATATATGGGATTTTACAAAATATTAAAAATAGGACAAAGAGAACTATTATTGCTGGTTGAATTATTGATGTTGGTGTGACTTTACTGTGGTTTTCAACGACACTGAGCAATTGTGGGGTCATTTTTGGAAGGAGTATGTAGCTTTGGAAGATTGTTCTTTGCTTTTAGTTCTATTTCCAACAACTTGTGCTATGGAAAACAGTACAATGTTGCCATTTAATTTGATATGTGTATTTGAATATTTGGATTTGGATATTTTGAATATTCTACCAATTGTATGAATAATTTTTATTTTTAATGATATGAAGTTTACTTTCATTTATTCACAGTCTTCAATGTTAGGTTTCATTAGATGCTTGTATATGTCTTTAGATTTTTAGTGTGTTGTTAGGTTTTTATTTTTAATGATATGAAGTTTACTTTCATTTATTCACAGTCTTCAATGATAGGTTTCATTAGATGCTTGTATATGTCTTTAGATTTTTAGTGTGTTGTTAGGTTTCATTAGATATTTTTTTTCTTGTGTTAGTAGTGTGCAGGTAGTGGACCACATTGGACAGGTTGCATTAGATGCCTTTTTCTTGTGTTGGTTGGGCATGAGATTTAGTAGGATTTTTTGGACAATGTTTAGGCACCTACTTTGATGTATTGTTGTAATTTTTAGTATCTTATGTTAGTAGTTTATGGGATTTTTAGAGCTTTTTAGTTTTTATTAGCTATTGTAATTGCTACTATATTGATTCAGTTTTTAAATACTTTAGGTGTAGCTTGAGCAATTTTGCTTGTCAATTTAGCTTGGTGGCGAAAATAATTTCTTGGCCGCAACAACCTTTTTTGCTGATCAGATTATTTATTCTTAGCTTGGCTTGGTTTAGAATAGCCAAAACATGATTTATTTTTGTTGGCCACAATAATTTTTGTTAGATTGCTTGAGCAATTATATTTGCCAATTTGAGCAAATTAAATATCATTAACAAACCCTTCATACTAATGCGAAAGAAATTGAACACTTTATTGGAAACAACAATTTAACAAACTAACATTCCACACACCAAATTTATAAAAAGACAAAGAAAAAAAAAGAGAAGAAACAAAAACAGCAAGAAAAAACAGACCTTTCCCCCAATTCAACTCTACTTTTTTACCAACAATACAATTAAAATCATAAACAATACAATGTAGATGAACCAAGAAAAAAGAATATAATTTCCCCTCATTTAGTTTAACCATAGCAATTCTTGACATAACTTCAACACCTTCGCTACACTCTCCAAACTCAAGTTCATCATCCGATGCTAGTGCATTCCCATATGGATATGTGACTAGAAGTCCTTCAATGATCGGCATTTTCAACCCTCACCCACCTAAAGGATTCACATACGTTAAAATTGCAATAGTAATACAAGTTGCCTTTTGAGGGCTTCTTCTCATTTTGAACTATTAGTATTGCAGCCTTTTTCTTATATTCACATAGAGGAGTTGATGATTACCGGATGTCCAAACTAGGCTTTGAACAACATCTTAGGTTAGTGCCATTGGAAGAGAACATCTTTGTTGCATACTTTCTTCTTCAATTCTTAGAAAAACCGAATGCTTGGGATGGGAATGAAGATGGGTCTTTTTTTGACACACAACAAAGGGTAAAATAGTCATTATTGATGGTGAAAGTCATCCAAATGCAGGAAAAACTTGCACCTTCAGTGCGTTTAGAACACGCCAGCGAGAAAGGGTGAAAATTGCAAGTTTATAGCTATATAAGGTGTGATGCACTATTTTAAAAATGTTTGGGGGTATTTTGCCAATTAAATACCTTACAGGGGGTGTGGGATATTTTGCCCCAATTGCCAAGTATATTTCTTTAATTATCTAAATATTTCTAATAAATTTATAAACTAGCAATATATAGGCAACCCATACATTAGGTTTTTAATTGAAATTTTTATTACTATTATATTTTTTTTAGAATTAATATTTTCATTTATTTACATTCCCACCTAGTATTGCTTCACTCTTCTACACCATTTACTCCACTACTTTCTCCATTTCCACAAATTGTAGAGAAGTTGCGAAGGTCATGGATATGCTACTATCAATCCATTGGAGCGTGAGGAATGAGCCTTATGGATTTTTTTAGAATTTTATACAATCAACACAAAATAATTATGAGGAATTAGTAAATAAAATTATGAAATATGAACTAAACAAATTCACAAAATAAATGAAATATTATGGAGTTAAAATATATTGGTCGATATATTTTTAATTATATTGATATTAAGAAAATTGATTTAAATATAGTTGCACCTTTCATAGGTAACTAATATAGTATTAATATATTTTACTCCTCCTAGAACAACTCCTTCTAATTTTACTTAAGATTAATAATATTTTCAACTCTTAATTTGTTGTTGAATTAATATGTTTCCTTCAATAATTTTATTTTCATTAGAGCAAAAAGGAAAATTCATGTTTAATTACAAACATGTTACATTCACCATTTCTTCTTTTAATTAAAAAAATAAAAATAGCACAAGATTCTTTAACTAATATTAAAAAAAATAAGAGGTGCTTCATATGTCTTTTTAAATTGAAATTAAAATAAAGTGGATTAGATCTAATTTCCTTCAATAATTAAACGTGGCTAATATAAATAACATCCTAATTCCTGTTTTTCTTTGTTTTTATTTAGAAGCATTGATTTACTTTCATACATACATATGCATATATATATATATATATATTTATACTATGATAACAAATAGTATACTAAAAATTTTTCTATTTTGCCCATTCTTTGAGTACTTACTAAATCCCATAGAATGAGCCTATTAGTGCAAGAAATTGAAATTTTATATAATTTAATTTTAATTAATGATTAAAATTTACATAATGTTTATTTGAGTGCAATTAAAATGTTTTCCAAGTTTTTGTATATCATAAAATATATTTAAATTTAGAAGATATTAAATTTTATTTTAAAATAAAATTTGAAATATCAACAGTGAAATTTAGATCACGAAATTATATGAAGTATTAATTCTATGTCCAAACGGGCTTGATACATTGTTTGACCCAAATGCTTATGCTCGAAAACTTCTGGCGAAAACTTCAGCCCACAATAAAAGAGCTTAGAATGATAGTTCTGTTCATAGCAATAGCGAAATACATTTGTATGATAAATAAGCTCATACTAAATTTCAGCCAGCAAACAAAAATTAATGAAGGGAACATTTGCTTAATCAAAGGGCAAATTCAAAATTCTATCTCCGCGAGCTTATGAGAAAACGTTTGTTCGTAATGCTAAGTTGATATTGGATTCCCACTCATAATTTATTTATATAATGTTAGGAAGGAAATCAATGAATTGAGAGAAAACATGTATTCATCAATAATATGTGACCTCAAATGAAAAATCTGCTCATAAGTAGAAAACTTTTCATAAACAATAAGCTCTTATTAAAAGAATAATAATAATCAAACATAATCAATAGCCTGTGCAAGAAATATGTACATAATGAATAAGCTGCATTTGGATGACAGACTCAGACTCAGACTCAGACTCATCCCATGTGTCAAGGGTCGCCCTCGCCCTCGGGTCCCTTGACCATCTACAGGGCACTC
>JACGDI010005424.1:167211-207677 GCA_014898725.1 Jacaranda copaia | reverse complement strand
CTAGGTGTAGGCCTTTTCTTTTGTTTTCCCGCTTGTAAATATGTAGGCAGGATGTTGCCGTTTTATTGTAATTTTCAGCTTTTCAATATCTAGTGCTGTCATAATAGAAATCTTTTTTTAGCCTATTATAGGGGGGAATGCGAAGTTGAAGCTGAGATATATTGTACCTTGCTAGAGTCCCCCTCAACGTCTGTCGTTGCTCTGGCAATTGTAAATGTTGTAATGCTATTTTCATCAATGAATGCAAGCTTTCTTTCCAGTTGATCGTGCCTCTTAAAGCTTTCTTATTTGCTGACGGTTATCGAGCTTAACGGTGGTTGGGCTCTTGTTGGTAGACAATTATCGAGCTTGACAGTTGTTGGGCTCTTGTGGGTTGTCGGTTACCGAACTTGACAGTAGTTGGGCTCTCGTTGGTTTTGGTTACCGAATTTTGGCGGACGTAGCTCCCGAACGGCCAGCTACTAGCCGCACAGTGCGCTACTGTACATACTCCTAAGGAGCGCCCTGTGAGACCATGTCTCTAGAATTGGGTGGGTCGGGTGCCTATCTCACTTTTGTCAGCACACACGTATTCCCCGTTTCCTCTCTCTTCTCTCAAAGTTTCTCTTGCCTCACTGTTCACTCTTTTGTTTATCATTCTATTCGTTTTCTACTTTTCTTGTTTCTTTGCTTTGCTTTGCTTTGCTTACCAGTTGTAAACTATTATTTACAATTTTGTAAAATATTTAATATTTTGTTTTTTTATATTTAAATAGTCAAACCTAAATTGCAAAAATAAATTTTTAATTGTTCAACTATAAATAACTTTTTACTTTTTTTAAAAAAATAAAATAAAATTTTTAACTTTTTATGAAAAAAAAAATGAAGGATGAAAATTTGAATCGTTTCTTTTAATTATTTTGCAATTAATTTAGAATTTTTTAGAATTAAATTAATAAAAATCTACAAAAATACTGTTTAGTTGGCATTTGTTTTTTCTCAATCTACAAACAATTTTTAATATGTTGTCAAATGTATTAATTATATTAAATTTTTTATTTGTTTATAACCAATGTCAATCTCAAATAAATCAAAACACGAATATCATAAAACAATCTCATTCTATTAAATAAATTCATCAAATATACATTGCAAATAATTGCACAATCATTCACTACCTCATTTTACATAATCTATCAAATCACTATAATTATTATATTTTATTTTATAACTATTAACAATCTTATTTTTCGTTTTTAGTATCTCTTAAACACCTTAATACTTTTAAAATTTATAAAGCATGAAAAATAAGATATGGCCTCACAAACAAACGCAGCAGCTGTAATGATTCAAGCAGGTTCGGGAGATTCGCCCTGGTTACATCTTCATTCGCCGGCTGTACGTCCGTTTATATATATATATATATATATGTCTGTATATTCAAATGCCAACCCCTACCATTTACAAGACAGAAGCGTAGACGCAATAATTTTAGCTTGCGGTGAAAATGAAGGTTCAGATGATTGATCAACAGATTGCTTTTTATGGACTGCTGCTTCAGTAGACCGCAATCATAACCAATCAAACATAATAATGACAGTCTTGAAAGGCCAACTCAAAAGCGCAAAGGCACCGCACCGCACCTCACATCGAGTGGTAAACTGCTGCTCCGCTTGCTTTTTTACAAAACAATGAATTAGAATGCAGTTTAAAGTTAACTCCATCCCTCCTTCCGTCGTCCCGACATATGAAAACAGGTTAGGTTAAATTGGAGCTTGCCTTAACTAAATCATGCCTTTATGTAATTGACAAATTTGGGTCTGATTTATTATTTATGATAAAATTTTTCTAAGATCAAATCCAACTTTTTAATAAATTCAAAAATATTGACTTGGCCTTAAAGTCTTTTTTCTATTATGACTTTAATTAGGCTAGACATTAATAAATCTAGACGTTTAATAGACTCAATCTTGTACAAACCTCAATATGCCTAAATATTTAATAGGCCCAAAAAAATTATGCAAATTATAAAAAATGTTTATAGACAATAACCAAATATATAAATACAAAATTCAAATATAAAATTGCTGTATATGAGTAAAAGATGCGTGGATACAAAGACTAAAAATAAACCAAGCCACTTTCATCAAATGTTGATAATATGACTTTATATAAATTAATATAATTATTTTATATTATATAAAAAAATGTTAAACGAGCTAGTCTGTTAGGTTTACAGACTTTTAAAAAAGTTAAACCCTAATTTATTTAATTAAAAAAGTTATTTTTTAAGTCTTAATATGACTTTTTTATGAAACAGACTAAATCTGACAAGAAGGCCATACATAGATCAGACCATAGGCTCTTGACGGACAACCTGACCTGTTCCCATTTCTACTACTCCTCCTTACAAAAGGGAGGGGAAAAAATAAAAATAAAAAAGCATATGCCACGTCCGTCCAGTTGGCATGCAAAATGTACATATGCGGACTAGTCGTTCAAATAATTTCACATGGAGATTCCTCCATGAGAAATTGAGAATGAAACAAAGATCTTTGATGAAAAGACAATGGATCTGACCATTACTCAAATAATTGAAATTTTGCTAAAATCACATAGTGTGCGCTCCTCCTTCCTCTTTGCAGTGTAACCAAAAAATTCCCTTTAAGTAGGGCTTTTGATTCACTTGAAGCTACCATTCACTGAAATCTATCTGTTCCAGTTTTTACAGTACTAAAAATATATCCCTTTGTCTTTAGGTATACTTGATCGGTTGAGCATTTTCGTAATAAAAATTTTATTTAATTTACATATATAGATCAATAGGAAGAAATTGTCATTATTTTCTTCGAACAGAAAGGTTGAGTTTGACAAGGTTCGGATTATTTAATAGTCCGATTAATATGTTGGTGCATTTTATTTATTATATTCCTTTACAACTCAATCTCTTCATACTTGCAATTTAAATATATAATGACATTATTAGATATTGCGATTAAAATAAATTAAAAAAAAATTGGGAATAGGATAGCTGTGTTGCTAAAGAAAACTAATTTTTTATGATTGGTGAGGATTGAAAAACTTTTTAAGTATCACAAGTTCATACAAAACAATATAGAATTGTATGTGTGTGCATATTTGTTGTATGAATATACTGCAATCGGGTTGGATTACAGTGTATTTTAATTTGTCTATTAATTCAAGTAACTGCTAATAAGTGAAAAATATGCAACAAAGCGATGGTGGAATACATTGATCAACTAATTAAGCTGGCAGAAAAGCTTTCAGAGCTCCTGTATGAGAATCTAGGTCTAGACAAGAATCACATAATGGAAGCATTTTCAGGAAGCACGGGTCCTTCTGTTAACGCATATGCGGCAGTGCCCACGCCCTGAACTTATAAGAGGACTTTGAGAGCACACGGATGCTGAAGGTATCATTCTCTTGCTGCAAGATGACCAAAGTCCCTGGTCTTGAATTTTTCGAAGATGGGAAATGGGTGAAAATTCCACCCTCCAAGAACAGAATATTTGTGAATACTGGTGATCAGGTGGAAATCATAAGTAATGGAATTTTCAAGAGTGCCTTGCACCATGCTATGGCAATGAAGAATGGAAACAGACTTTCCATTGCAACATTCTACAACCCTGCTGGAGACGCAATAATGTCTTCTGCTTCCAAACTCTTCCTTTCCAACCATTTCTGCTTCCAAGATTATCTGAATCTGTATACTAGGACTAAGTTTCGAGACAAGGGCCTTCGATTTTAGACCCTGAAGAACATAAGCAATGGGGGCACCCAAGCATTCTCACAGGAGAAAACTGACGTTGACTGCACTAGTAATGTTCCATTCCCCTTTACGTCTGCCTCTTTTCTTCTTTCTTTGTCAAAGTTGAAGAGAAGCTGCTGTCCCACTGCTTCCTTATACTTTTACCTTCATAAAGTGTCTGTTTGAGTATTTGTACGGTATGTTGAGCGGCAAGATATAAGGAATCTTTTCCATGTATGTTTGGATCGGAATAATCAACTTATGTGGATCCAGACTAAAAAACATAAAAT
This sequence comes from Jacaranda copaia, assembly GCA_014898725.1. Taxonomy (NCBI): domain Eukaryota; kingdom Viridiplantae; phylum Streptophyta; class Magnoliopsida; order Lamiales; family Bignoniaceae; genus Jacaranda; species Jacaranda copaia. Next base: position 203,639 of record JACGDI010005424.1, on the reverse strand, counting down.
CACAATGGTGATCCAATGGGATAAGCAGAGGCACAGTACTTAGCATAGAGCTTTAGATCAAACATAGTTCTAACTTTTGAGCAAGAAACACTTAGTTCTTGAATTTTTAGACTCCATACAGTAAAGGCCAAAGCACCCAGCAGTACGTTTTACCAAAATAAGTGAAGTTACAAGGCAGATAATTTTGATAGTATTGATTTGGTAATTAGGGTGTCAGTATTCTCAACAGCTGCAGTTAATAAAAGCTTGTGTGGCTTCAATAAGGGAGAACATTTGTTGACCAGGCATAACAGAAAATTGCCAAACTTCAGAGATTTTGAATACCTGCCACTGTATTCGCAAATCTGGTTAACAAGTTGATCAACTGAATCTTGCATCAAATGAACATCATGATTCAAGATGTTTTGCCATAAGCTAAACAAAGATTCCGTCCAGACCAATTCCTCACTAATCAAACATTGGTGGCAAGGAAGGCAGACAAACTTCAATGCATCTTTATCTTTGCACAGCAGTTTTTGACAGAATGCTGAAACATGAGCAGGGTGCAGGCATTCTTTAACTATTCTAGTGATCACATCGCTTATGGGGTTGTTTATACCCTCATTTCGTAGAATTAATGGAGTCAAAAGGGCATATTCGGCAGCTCTTTGATGAGCCCTGCAGTACTCTATTGTTGCAGCCATTAGCACGCGAGAAGATGGTTCATTGAGGACTAGAAACTTAGGAAGGACTATTGAGCATAAGATATAACTTGGCCTACCAATTTCATCATCTTCACTTCCACTGGACGAGTGACAAATCAAAACCGCTGCAGTCTCATCATCCACACTCCATGGTTCAATCAAATTCAAAAGTATCAATGAATTTCTTCTGCTTTCAAAACAAAATTTGTGGATTTCCTTTGCCAATTCCATAGCTTTTGAATTAGACTCCACATTTAGAAGCTGAGATTTCAAAGATTTAGCCTTTTCCTCAACTCCAGTCTCTATAGGGTCATCAAACTTCAATTCATCCACATCAACCTCTTGCATCACTTCATCAAACTCTTCTTGTTTACTCTCCTCCACATCAATGGACAAGTTATATTGATTACCTTCACTAGCGCCAAGGAGCATTTTCTCACTTAGTTCATCAGGCGACATAGGAAGCCAAGGAAACATTGACTCACTATCTTTAGCAGCATCACTAAGCCAATCTGGCATCAAATAAAACTCATCCTCCACGTCTTCTTCTTCAGGATCCAAAATCAAGTGAGAAAGCCATTGATAATTAGACAAGGATACCAAATCTAGCAGCTGTTGAGCAGCTTTCTTAACCCAGAAATCAAGACCCTTGCCCTCACTCAGCATAGTTCCAGCAAGCATACATAGGTCCCTTTTACAGAATCTCTGGTGGTCATACGCAAGAAATGACAAAATTCGGGCCTGAACTACACATGGTAGTGTCTCTATCCACATAACCCTGCTTACCAGATAAGCAAAACTGAAACTTAAACACAAAAATACGAGCTTTATCAACTAAGCAGACAAAAGAACAAAAATCATGCGGGTTACCTTTTTTTCTGTGGAGAAGAAGGGTCCATAGATGTGGTGTCTGAACGTCTTGTAAGCAGTGAGAGGAAAGATGTAGTGGAAATGGGAGTGGTGTTTGATGCAGGGTTGAAAGCTTTTTGCAACCACAGCGATGCCTCACTCTCAGGGCATGAGGAATCTATGAAAATATCAAATAGTGGGATCCAACTCTCCATTCTCTTTCTATTTTCTATCCCAAAAGCACAAATCAAATTAGGGTTTCGATTTGGGGCTTCTTTGCAATTGCGGTGCTTTCAAACGCACACGGAGAGGGAGACAGCGAGGCGGAGCGTCTGATGTAGTCTATATCTATAGGCTATATAGCTAAGTCGAATTACATAAAGCCGAGCAGGGCAGGCAGCGCCAAAAATATTATGATCTCCACGTAAATAATCAGATCAAAAGTTAAAATGGCTGTTCTTTTGCCGTGTGCCTTTAAAACGCTGGCGGTTTACAGTTTGATTTGATTTGATTTAAAAAAAAAAATTAAATTAAATTAATCAATTTTGGTGTAAAATTAATCATTCGCTTTCATTTAATACGAAAAATCGAATCACATCAAATCAATTAAATTCAATTTGATTTAATTTATTTTTTTTTATTTTTTTCTACTTTCATAGGATTCGTTTATCGGTTGAGTTTAGATGGAAGAGAACTATAAATAAAATTTAAGGTATTTTTTTGTTAAAAAATATAAAAATAATAATATTATAGTATTTTAATATTATTCTATCGATTCGATTTGGTTCGGTTCAATTTTGACTTTGTCAACTGAAAATTGTACTAAACCACTTGATTTTTTAAATTTTAAATCAAAAAAAATTAATTTAATTGATTTTTTATCAATTTTTTATTTTTTTGATAATTCTAATTGATTTTGTTCGAATTGATTTAGTTTTAAACATCCTTATTAATAAGTTATTTATTCATTCATTTATTTTTTGAGTTAGCTTTAAAAGAGGTTTACACATAATGAAGTGAAAAAATTAAGATTGTTAAAAAATTTATGATGTTAAAGTTATCATTATAATTCATAATTTCTACGTCTTTGTAACTCTTTTTTTTTTTATATGAAATTATTTCTCATTAAATTCTAAAATTTTATCATTAATCATTAGAAGCTAGTGTTGGCAATATATGTATTCGTTATATATCATATATATTTTATAAACGTTTCTTCTACCGATCATCATCATTAATAATAGAATTTTCCACACAATTGTTTTTCTTCAACAAAATGAAGATTTTTTAATTTCTTAAAGTGATTTGTTTTTTTTTTTAGTTTTCTGAAAAAGATAATATAACCAATTTTTAATGTGTGATTTAAACTTTTAAAATAAAGTAGAATGCAACTCCTCATTTTTCTGTTGTTTGACCCAACTCAGAGCACTAGAGCATCAACCGTTAGTACCAGATTCTGTGAACCGAGTCCGTATATGGGCGGTAGGCAAAACGCCAAATACCTTGTCATCATGTGTCTTTCTTAAACTAAATCAATTGTGCTTTATTTGGAATTCAAATCAAATCTCTTTTCATATTTTTCAAGCAATTGATTGTTAAAAATTCAATTTTCTAACCTCATGGATAGTTACATTATTTTTAATAATCATATCACATTCTTTACTATAAGTTTGTACGCGCTATTTGATTAGTTATGATATTCCACACTTTATTTTAAGAGTGTTCTAAAGTTTTTCTATCAAATAGTAGTATGGAATCATCCTCAACTATTTCAGTTAGAGTAGGTATATGTTATGTGTAAATACGCTTTGAAATCATAGGAAAAAACATCTAATAGAGCGACTTAGTCTTGAATAAAATAAATACCATGAATTCGATCTTTTTCAATAAAATTATCATGCAGTAAATCAACAAAGCCCAAAGTAATATATCTGTTTCCTTCAAGTTTACCTACTATGATATCAAAGTGAATATGAGTTACATCAAAATGCATAATGCTTTAGCGCCATAATATATATGACCTCGATGATCTTAATCATTAATTCAAACAATATGAACGTCCCAAATTAATAACTCCCACCCACACAACTTTACATTTCTCCAATTTATCTACACTTCCGACTGAGGCAACATCCCAGTGAGGGTTTTTTTATAGATGAGCCCAACAAAAGCTTTGAGAAGATGATGCTGGGGTGGGGAAGAAAGCTGCTTGAAGAGCACTGAGTAAGAATGGCATTTGCATCTTTTTCAACGATGTACGAATTGGTGGCAGTCAGAAATGTTAATTATCTTAATCTAATATTCATGTTTCTTCTAGTCTAGATTAATGACTCATATATATCTCAAAGCAAAACTTTATTTTCGGAAATACATATAATTTTTTAAAACCACAATTTCAATTAGAGCAATGATATGAGATCCTTAACTTTCAACTACTAATTTCGAGGATAATAAATTAAAAAGAAACATCTTTTTATTTATAAAAAAAAATAGAAAAACTTTAACTCTTAACATAAAACTCCGTGATCAAATACGAGCCTTAGAATTGTGAAGAAGTAACTACACTTTATATATCATACATTGACAACTCATCCGGCCTTTTAAATGAAAAGAACTCTAATTAGTGGAAATTAATTAGAGCATATTTAATCAGAAATTGATTATGTACTCCACAAAATGCTATTCGCATTCTACTTTGATTTTACCCGACATCATAAATATTTTTTATTAAAAGGAATAAAATAATAATAATAATAATAATAATACATATTATATTGATCACAAAAAAGGAATAATGATTCTTTTCTCAAAACTAATAGACAATCTAAGACATTGTTTAAGATAAAATCAAAATGAAGTAGAAAAATGATTCTGTGAAGGATGCGAGTACATTAGTTCCTACCCAAACTTCAACCCATCCTTGCCTTATATACTTAACTTAAAACATATTGTTTTTTTGTATTTAAGTATTTTAAAAGAATATATTTTGATAGCGGGATTGGAGGATGAATTGAAAGTGAAGCTATATTTGATTATATTTTAGAGAAAAGACAAATTTTACTGCAAATATTTTTTTTATGTAAATTGTTGTTCAGTTATGGTGCTGCTTTAGATTTTTATATTATTATATACTATTTTTATAATGATATAATAGTTAAAAATATATATTTGTATTGAAAAATGATTAAAAGATTTGAAATGATCTTTAAAAAAATAAATTTTGTATTTGTATTGAAAAATGATTAAAAGATTTGAAATGATCTCTTTATAATAACTTTAAAAAAGTAAATTTTGAGAGAAATATTTTTTTTGTTTTAAAAAAAAAATCCGAAACCAAAATTATCGTCTGAACGAACATCCTTGCTTGCCCACTTTTGTAGTTAAAGGTTTGACTTAAGACCATCACTTTTGCTCACTTTTTCCATCCCACCAAATAAATAAATATTCTGTCTGATCATTCCTCCGCAGGGCCAGAACTTAGTCAGAGTGAGTGGGGAAATCCCATTTCCCAAAACAAATCTCCTTTCCCTTTTTCACACACAGCCCAGAAAACTGACCCAGAAGGCGAAAGCCCAAACCCATAACCTCAATTTCAACATTCTTCACACACTACACACTACACACACAGATCATGGCAGTGAGCAACATCATCACAGCAATTCTGAACTTCGCAGCGTTGATGTGCTCCATTCCCATAATCGCCGCCGGCATATGGCTGGCCTCCAAGCCCGACAACGAGTGCATCCACTGGCTCCGTTGGCCCCTTGTCTTCCTCGGCATGGCTTTCTTCTTGGTCTCCCTCACCGGATTCGTAGGCGCCTACTGGAAAAAGGAGGGCCTTTTGGGGGTCTACTTGGTCTGCATGTTCATTCTCATAGTACTGCTCCTCGTAGTCCTCGTCCTCGCCTTCGTCGTCACGCGCCCCAATGGCGCGTACTCCGTGGCTGGAATGGGATTCCGGGAGTATAGGCTGGAGGGGTTTTCGTCTTGGCTCAGGGATCACATTACTGGCAACGGCAACTGGGGGAAGATAAGGGCCTGTTTGGCGGATTCCCCGATTTGTCCGAAGCTCAATCAGAAGTATATTTCGGCTGCCGATTTCCTTGCTGCCCATCTTTCTCCTATTGAGGTGAGGAAGTTATAATCTGCTTTGATGCTTCTTGATGATTGGGTTAATTAAGGATTGTTTGTTTTCTTTGTTATTTAGGAGAGAATGTGTTAGTGTGACGACTTCAGACGCGGTGTTGCTCTTCTTTGAGTAATTATTTTCTTGGAGTTCAATGATTTTGGCAATTGACATTGGCCAAAGCTTCAACTATTGGCTTAATAATTTTCTTAGCTAGCATCCAAATTAGGGAAAACACTTTACCAGATTAATCATTCTTTTGTGAATTATACGTCATTCATATTGTAAATCTATCTAATCAGATTACTGTTTCTTTTTAAGCTATTATTTTGAGGGTGAAAGCCTTCATTATAAGTTTCCGAGCCAATGTCTGGACAGTCCCTATTTGGACTATCTGTTTTACCTACCACGTTGCTTTGATATCATTTCTAAAGATGTAAATGGATTAATCCAGCCTGTAATCTTTTTTGTTTTTTCTGTTATCCAACTAGTGGTGGTCTCTTTTGCCATTTTGTCCTAATGGTGTTTCCACTTTTCATTAGTGATCTCAAGAAAGTTAATGGCCCCTACTCAATGTTAGTTCAGAATAATGAAGATCATATCTTGTCTTTATTCATGACAAAAGACAACAAAAAGTTACTTACAGTTTCCAGTTTTAATTAGCTCCGATCCATAGGTTCTGCACTTTTAAGGTATCCAAATACTCAGTTTAACTTGTCAAATGTTAATATGAGTTACAGTCAGGATGCTGTAAGCCTCCAATGATATGTGGATTCCAATACTCGAGCCCTACCACTTGGGTCGGCCCATCCAATATAGCAGCAGATGCGGATTGTGCCATTTGGAACAATGATCCGAGCCAATTGTGCTATAATTGTGATTCTTGCAAGGGGGGTCTGCTTGGAAACTTGAGGGAGGAATGGAGGAAAGCCAACATAATACTCATCATAACAGTGGTGGTTCTGATTTGGGTTTATCTTATTGCTTGCAGTGCATACAAGAATGCTCAAACTGAGGAGCTTTTTCGGAGATACAAACAGGGTTGGGTTTAAATTTTGATAGTTCCCAGTTTCCACTATTTTGTAACTTGTGATTTTGAAATTAGGTGGCCCTTTTATATATGTGTGCCTTTTATTTTGTCGTTCCTTTATGACTTTCTACATATTCTTTGAAGTGTGTAGTATGGTGCCAAAATAATGACGGGCCTCAAAGGAATAGAAGGATTAAGGGTGGAGCCTCCACGACATGTTCATATTCTTATCATATGAGAAAGAATAAGAATCTATCCAAACTCTTCTCCCTTTCTTTTCTTGGAATCTTTACTCCTCCCTCTTTTTCACATGCATATACTTGTTCTCTCCAATATTGACAATGGTAAGGATAAGGAATGTCGTGATTTTTAAGGAAACTAAAAGAATCACTAGACATCATACGTATTGGAACTTGAGTTTGGAAAAGAAAATAGTAATAATATTTACTACGCTTGATATTTTGGATAAAAACATGATTAGAATATTAACGTGTATTCTCAAATATAAGTAATGAATTTTCCTCTTAGGACCCTTCATGTTTCATTTGAGTTATGTAAATTTTAATTAAATTTAAAATATTTAATTTGCTTGCTTATTTAAAATGGTAAATTGCGCTTAATTCCCTTTGCATAGTTTGAGTTTTGGATTCAGCCCTGCATTTTTTTTTTTATCACTTTGCACTCTACATTTAAACTTCCATCTTTACTTTCACTGTCCAACTCTTATAAAAATACTAAAATGCCCTTTAAATAAAGAAAAACCCTATTAACCCCACTTTCATGTCAACAAATCATTTCTTATTTCCCTCAATTTCTCTTCCTTTTCCCCCCACAATGATTTCCCTCCGTTTCTCTATTTTTCCTCGTTCCATGACTTGGCATTGAAATTTCCAAAGAGCTTAGCCACCATTATGTCCACCATTAATCCACGCCTACCATTGAAGCTCTATGCATTGTCTGATGGCTCAACCCTTGCCTCCTCTTTTCTTCTTTTGTGTTGTTCAGGCTCCTATTTTTGGTAAATTTAATCATACTCTCTAAGTTTAGTTGTGAGTTTTGCTTAATAGGTTTCTTCTTCAATTTTTTCTTGATTGAGACATTATAGTGTTTTCGAGCTAACTTCTAATTGCACTTCACTTCTCCTACCCCAAGTTTGGTCAGAAATCTCACTTTGAGATGCTACATTGACATTGCCACACTTTGAACTTATTTTGGCATGGTCTGCGTGATATGACATTATAAGCGAACAGGGAGTCAACAATGTGGTACTCTAATATGTAGTCTTTCATCTCGTCTTTGTTCCCATAGAAGTCAATGCAATTCAATTTCCTTAAGGAAACTATCTTTGACCCTCCAAAACCTATGAAAGAAGTATGGACTGGCTGAATGATAGAAATGTCTAGCCCCATTTTTCTGAATGTGCTAAGGAAAAATAATGTTTGCTAAATTACCACTATTGACCAATATCTTTTGAACAACAATAGTGGCAACACCCATGGTTATCACCATTAGGTCATCTTGGGAGGTTTAAACTCCCTCAAGATTATTATCATCAAAGTGATCTGTAGGAAATTTTTATTAACCATTATGATTTGGTGTTGTGAACTTGCCATATGAGTGTAACGTATTTTTGTATTATGCAAATTGCCTCATGTCGGTCCTCCTAATGTCGTATGAATAACCCTCCATTTAGGGAAAGTTATCATCATGTTGCTCTCCTTGTCTTGGCCATTTCTCTATTTTGATATTTTTTCCCATTAGTTGATCTATTCTTCTAGAGCAATTGTGGGATCTATTCCCCCCATCTTTTAGACATTTGCCAAGCTCTTCTTAACTACCACAACTACAAACTCTTTTAGATATCTTTGTTGGATTAATCTTTCTATCTCATCTTTTAATTGAAAAAATTCTTCCGTATCATGGCCCTTATCCTTATGGAAGATATAGTACTTGTTAGATGCTCTTTTATTGGAGGTGTTTAGCTTATTGCTTTCTGCGCTATTGGAGCATATGCTTGGTGTGATTGCTAATGTGGCTTGAGCTCGAGGGACACTTGATGGCCTATAGTGGTAAAATAGAGGATATGGTGGGGGATTTCTATGATTGTTTACAGATCATGCTGTTTTGTATTTGTCCTTCCCCTTATCTCTTCATTTTTTTATACTCGCCTAAGCATTTTTTGCCATTCCCCATTTTTCATGATATTCATTTCTTTCCTCATGGACATACTATTTTACCATTTCCATCAAGTGTTCAAAATTATGAGGGGCCTTTACACTAAAGCTAATGCAAAAGAAGGTCCTTTCTTGAGCCCATGTGTTAGGATGCTATTCATTATTTCTATACTGAGATCTTGTTCCTTTAGTACTTCATTGTTGAATTGATTCATAAAGGCCCTCAAAGGTTTCTGTTCTGCCTCATTATAAAGAGATATGTGATGGCTCTCTTAGCTTTTCTCTTACTTGTGAAGTGATAAATGAATTCTCAATATAACTACTTGTAAGTAATTACCACCTTTGGAGGTAAAGATATGAACTATTCCTATGTTTTCCCCCACAATGTGGTGATGAACACCCTATAATTAATTGCATATGAGTCTATTTATATTGCATGATTTGTTAAAAAAATGGTCAAATGTTCTTGAGGGTTTGAATTTCCATCATATTTTGGGAGATCGGAGATGTCAAAACCTAGTGGCATGACCTTTAGTAATATTCAGTGCAAAAAGAGAGATATTCTCTTTTGCGTGGTAGAACTTTGCGCTTCTTTTCTCCCAATTTCCTCTATTTTCCTACCAAGTTGCTTATCTAACTCTTTCTCCTCATATATCTTATCTTTCTCATGCAGTGACCTCGTATTGATAACTAATGTAAAAATTTATCAATTCCTTCAAATTGATCTACCTTAGTCAGGGTGCAACTTTGAACCTCCCTAAGGAGACTTATCTCTCATTAACTTTTCTCATTATTCCTTCTTTCTCACAAAGTATGACTTGGTTCTAGAGTCCTTTAAAAAGTTGCTTGGAGGAAGGTGTGACAAGATCTCAACTTGTTGTTGTTTTACCATTTTCCTAGCAAGAGCCTTGACCATCATTTGCAACTAGTCTTCAGTTAATAGTATGGCCCTAGATTGCATTGGTTCTAGGTGATTTATAGGGTGGCTATGTTAGATCGTTGACATGAAATTGCTAAGGTGTTTACATTTATAGTTTTCTTAAGCTTAGGCAGTGTTTCTTCCATTCTCTCTCTCAACTACCCATTACTAGTTTCATTTCTAGTTTTGAGATTTTTTACAAATGACGCCAATTGATCTAGGGTCATTCAGGAAGTCTAGCTTGTTTGTATTACCTTAATCCTTAAGAAGGAAGAATGATGCGCTCTGAGGCCTGAAACACAAAACAAGAACAGAAGGTGATTGAGTAGGTTCCAACTATAACCCTCTAATGCCAAACTAAGGCTAGGAGTTAAGGTTAAGTACATAGAAAAATAAGGGAGAATAACAAAAACTCTTGTTAATTTGAAGACAGGGTATTTATAGGCAAAAAAACCAATAGCTAGTATGGACCTATCACATCAAAGTCGATTGAAGGATCAAGATGCTTTGATATAATTCCATATCAACATTCATATTCATTGGTCATATGTTGGGTCATCCTTCAGGTCAGATGAACCCAATCAAAAAAGCATTTGATCTTCACAATTTAATGGGTATTTCTCTATGACTTGAGGGGTGAGAATGTATTTTTGAGTCTTTGCCCATATCAATAACAAATACATAATTTGCCAATGGATTATCACTACAAGAAGACATCCCTTCATCAACAGAAAATTTATGATGAATAAAACTCCATCACAGATAAAAGATAATTGTGATGGATTTGTGATGAATTACCAATACATCTAAGAAAAACAACAAAATATAAGTTAGTGATGGCACTTGCGACGGATTTGTAATGAATTTCTATAATAATTTTTTCCTCAAACAAAAATCTACCCTTTCTATATAAATCATCATCAATGACAAAATTTACCATCATCGATTTAGAAATAATAAAATTGTTGATGGAGTTTACCATTAGTATAATGTAAATTAAAAAAAATAATTAGATAATTACAAAAAATTCATACTTGTAACCATAAATTATAATCAAATAAATTAGTGACTAATTTACCATCAATGTTTTGGAATTACTCCCCCCCTCCCCACGCCAAAAAAAATAAATAAAAAAGAAAAGCTCAACTTACATAACAAAGATTAAAACCTACAACCTTGAGTTAAAAAATGTATCATTCCACTATTCAAGCTATAGAGAAATACTTGTCGGCTTTGTATATTTAACTATCTTATCGTTAGAATTTCACAATGCCATAACCAAAATCCACATCTTAGTTCATTTCTTTATAAATGCATCCCTTTGCAAATCACATCTCTTATTGCCTTTCCTCTTCCCTACTCCCCAATTTCTACTCTATCAATGTATTTGGCACACAAATTATTCATAAATTCCAAATCAAATGTTCTTCTCTCCATCTTTTCCTCTCTTGTTGACTTGATGACCTAATTTTCTGTAAGGTTTTTTCTGGTTGTGGTCTAGATTTGTATTGCTACATTATGCTTCTAGAAATTGGATCAAAATATATAAAAGTTTTGAAACAATACCAATTTGAGATCACATTAGTTAGTCACTCATGGAGATATCAGTGAATCAAGCTGCTTATTGTGATTTCTTGTAATTCAAGCTATTTTTGGTGATTTTGATCATGCTTTAGTTGATAATGTGTCTTTTGGTCAATAATGTTAATTCTTTCCAATTTTGAGACATTTTATGACAAGTAGTTGTTTTGGTTTACTATAATATGTTTTTCGCAGTATAATTTTTGGATTTTAAGCCTTTGCTAATCAATTATGACACTAAACTAAAAATATAAGTTTAATTATGACATGGTTGGGAAGATTGGTAGTTTAAAGTGATGATTTATACATGTTAGTTTATTATTGAATCAAATAGCAAGAAAAGTCATGTTGAAATAATTGAGAATTAGGATCTTCATACATATTGACTAAACTTTTAATTGGTGAGTTCATGAGTGATCTTGTTGTAGCCAAAACAAGATTTTGTAATTTGATATTAGTTTAAAGTCATTTATTAAATGACGACAAATTTTCTTTTAGACTCAGATTGCAGTTATCTAATGCTCAATACTTGTTTTTCTTTTTTATACAATTTTACAAATATAGCTTACAAGAAAATACTACTTTTGGCCCACCTTAAACTTTTAGATCTATGCAGTGCTCAATTATGATTAAAATAGTCACAATGTCCACTTAAATAGTTAACTTTGTGGTCACTGAAGTTGCTTTTACCATAAAAAATTCAACTCTTGTGCACACGTTAGAATTTGTCTAATGATGGACGTCTTAGTATAGCTAAGTGCAAGAACTTGATTTCTCTGAATTTGACCTAGTACATAATATATCATTAGCTATCATGTTATTGTTTAGATCAAAAGCCAACAATCTTTTGAAATACCTTAGTACTTGTGTGCTATAAGCAGGTGTGTGTAAGTTACTGATTGAGGAGTCATAGCTATTGCTGAAGGCTACAGGTCTCTTGAATTTCTTAGGTAGAGTATTTAGATAATGAACTTAGCGCAGTTTATTGCACTTGTAGTAATTTCAATGTTATCAATCAGATGTTAACTAGCTATATTAGATTTGCAAAAGTCTGGTCTTTGGAGAGATGAAGCCTGAAATTGCATTTAGCAATATCTTTGAAAATTTCAATGGACCAAAATGATTTGTTCCCTTACAATATTATACTTGCCACCTTTGATGCTGCCGTCTATTTGGAATAGCTGTAATAGACGAGAGCTTGGAGGCCCTTTCAAGGTTTTTTCCAAATACAATTATGATCCTAGGTGTTAATAGTTGCATCAGCATAAAGGTTCTTCAGCTTTCCGTTATTATATAATTGCTACTTGTCTTTGCTGTTAACACTATTTGGCATGTCTTGTTAATGCTAGAAATACTGATAATTGTTGATCAATTTGTTAATCACTTTCACACTTTTCATGAAAAAGATGTACCGGAAACCCAAAATCGATAAGAAAATTCTAGTGCTCAAATTGAAATTCTTGGTATTCCTAGTTAGTGTTACTATTTTCCTCTATCTGACTTTTACATTATCTTTGAGTTTTGACTTTACTATGTAGTGTTAGTTTTGGATATGGATAGCTTTTCTCATCTTACAAAGAAAGATATCAATCAAAATTCAAGAATTACTATAAATTTTTTCTTTCTTTTTTTTTTTTTCCAGTTTCATTATTTTTTGCCAATTTAGTTTAAACTTTGTTGGGGTAATAAACAAGCTCCCACTCTTGCTTATTCCAAGTAGTTTATTACAATATCAATAAGAATGAAACGTAGGGGGGGGGGAGATTAATCTTGAAATGCTTTTACTATTTCTTTCAACCCCAAGATCTTGAAATTAGCCTTGTTCATTATTTTTTTGAAAGATAATGTTTTCTTTTGATTAACAAATGATTTCTCTTGAAAAAAAGGCCTAAAACATATGCTTGTTGGTGGATATAATTAACTTGTAGAGAAGAAAATCACCCCAGCCAACTTCACATACAGGTAACCATTAGGCCAACTTCACACTACCCTTAACATTGCTCCAAAAAAATACTATAAAGTTGTCTAAGTCAAACTATCCTCCAAATTGGAATGGAAAAGGTCCTAATTGGATGTCGAATGAAGTTTGGAATCAATTGATTGATAGTTACTTCAACATTGAGAGATTTTTTAAAAAGTCACATTTTGATAGGAAATGTCATTTAACGATCGAAGGTAGATCAATATAAAAACATACATGTCGTTCTACTAGTAAGAAAGAACATGAAAGAAGAATGGTGTGTATTGATAAAAATTATGGAGATGTAACTATGTGAAAAAAGTTTGACAATGTAGTAATATTGATAATCTTTTTATGCTTGAAAGAGCAAATTCTTAATCATAATACTGTTTAGTTGGAGCTTTTTGAGGGCACTCAAAAGACACAAAAGGAAAGGGCAAATTTGTAAATGAAAGGTCCTAGAATGTTTGTGTGAGTATTTTTTATTTCTTCATATTTTGCTACTGCTGGAATGATTTCTTTGATATATTTGTTATTTATTTATTTAGTTTTTATTTTGTGGCAAAGCATTTGAGTTACTTGGACTATGTGTGATTAGAATTTGAGGTTAATATCTTCATTTTTCAGGTATAATGTTGCAGAAGTGATATGTTGTTAAGAATCTATTTGGTTTGATGTTCTCTTCACTATTAACTAATGCATTATTAATTACAATTGAGATTTGGTTTGAGTTGAACTGAACAAGGTTTTTGTTATGTGATGAAATAGAAATCAAGTTGCTTGGAAAGTTGTTATTGAAGTGAAAAGATATAAGCAATAATTGTATTTTGCTTTAGTAATTGGGGGCCTTAGGGCCCATTTGATTTTATTTTCAAAGTTTATTTTTACATTTTCTACTATTTTAAAAATGAAACACATTACTTTATATATATTTTCACTCAACATCATTTTCATTTTCAAAACACATTTCCCAATAACTTATATATTTTCTCTCAATAATCTATATATCTTCTGTCTTTATTCCATTAATTCTATTCTCTCCACCTACAACCTACTAAAACCAACATAATTATTAATTTTTCAATAATCTATTCAAATACAAACTTATATCCAACTTATTTCCACTAACTACTTTCCAACATTTTAAAAATAATGGGAATGAAAGTCAGAAATAGAAATAAAACCAAATGGGCCCTTAGTAATTCTACTTTGTAGGAAATAAATGTTTTTATTAAGAGAGAACAATTATATGCGTGGAAGTGACCCACCAAAATTTAAAAAGAAGGGTGTAGAATATGGAAACATTTATAATGCCAATATAATTTTTTTTGACTAGAATATACAAAGAATGATGACAAAAACCTTTTGTTCGGTGATTTCAATTGTTAAATGGAAAAAATGAGGTCAATTTATGGTTAAATTATTTCAAGTTCATTATTAACGGGTTGTAGTTATACTCAGATGGTCAGAATAGAACCCATTGTCTCTAAAGCTAGAGTTTGAGTACGCAGAGTTAGGAGTGATGCCTGGTAAAAATAGCCTTTTTGATCTTCTAGCAACTTGACACGATCATAATTTATTTCGACATACAGTTTCATGTCAAAAACCCTCCATATCTTGGTCAAATTTAACATCAATTTAGTTTGAACTAGTGCTATAGAGCAAGAAATCCCAAATTTAGTTCAAGCTAGTATTCATGATTTTTTTTCAAAAGGTAAGATTTTAAAATTTAAAAAAAGCAGTGGATTAAAAAACAATGAGCCATGTAGCTCTGCTGGTGGGGAAAGAGAGAAGGATAAGTAAGATTAGCTAGTATATTCTATCTTTCATCAATAAATTCACTTGAATACTTTGATTTTGAATACTATAGATTGTTTGTAAGGATGTTGAGTTTTGAATATTGTAGATTGGTTTCTTTTCTATGAATAATTTTTTTGCTATATGAACTTTTCTTTATCATCATATTTTGAGATTGATGTTAGTTGTGTTTTAATATTTTGTGGATATGATTTAAGTTGCATTAGGTATTAATAAGGTAGGAGGTGATAATTTTCTAATTTTACTATTTAAGTTTTTTGTAACTTGTGATGGAAGGTGCATTTTATTATGATAGAACTAAGATTTAAGTTGGTCACAATAAGAAATTGCTTTGTAGGTTTAATGACAATTTAGTGGAGGATTTTATTTTAAGTTTGTCACAGATAAGAAACATTTTTTTTAAAATTTAGTGACAAACTCAGTGATGGAAAAGTCCATCACAAGAATAGTGTGTCACGAGTTTCATAATTTTAAACATACTTTTGTGATGGAATTTTTTTTTAATTTGTGATGAAAATTCCATCACAATATTAATTTTGTGACGCATTTTGTTTTTGTCATAGAAATTAGTGACGAGGCACATACTAGTGGATCTGTGATGGAATAAATCTCTCACAAAATTATATTTTGTGATAGATTTCATTAAATTAGTGATGGATTTCTCCATTGATAAAAGGTTATTTTCTTGTTATGTATAAATTGTCACATACCATTATGAGATAGATATTTGTATATACTGATTTCATCTACCACTTCAAGTAGCAGTTTTTAAAAATTTTGAAGGTTGTATTTATAATAACAAATATTGAGTGCAGAAAAATGAAAAATAGTTCCTCCATATTTTATAGGGTGAATTATGGCTGCTGCCCCTAAGATTTGGCATAATTATGAAAATGTCGTCTTTTTTTAAAAATTACAAAACCCCCCTAAGGCTTTTTGCCATTTTACAAATTAACCCAGCTATAGTTTTTGTTAAGTTTTCTAAAAATTGCCATTAAAAATGGCACTGAAATTCTAAAATTACCCTTCATATTAAAACTTCAATTTTGACCAAGTTGACCCTAATTTGTGGACAAAATTACTCTTGAGAAATTGTATAATCATATTTCGATTTTATATAAGGATTAAATAGTAATATTACCATATTATAAAGGATTAATTATAAAAAAACTAGCTAGTTTGGTTGGATTTTTAAGTTATCTCATGATTCATTATCATGTGATAATTTGTATAATTTTTTATCATTACAGTATAATTTGGTTAGTATAATAAGTAAACTCATGGGAGATGGTCGGTTAATTTACCATGGAAATTACATAGAGAAGCATAGGCTTTTGGTATTCATACGAGTCTCAGTGTTTATTATTATTTCAATTAAACAAATGATAAGATAGGATAAAAACACTCTATCCCACCTTATCATCCCAACCAAATAGCTATAAAGGCATATACATATACATATACATATATAATGTAATACTATATACATAATATGTAATATATACATATATATATATATATGCATATGTTTATATGCGCACACACACCCCTCCACTCCTAGCTAGATTTGGCCATGGCATGATAGTTTAATTTCAAGCAAAAAAAATGGCTTTAATTTAAAATAATTTAAACTAATAAGGCCTTATCATGATAATGAGAAATTATAGGGGCCAAAAATCAATAACGTAAGGGCTAAATTGTAGAGCCTCTAAAAGTTTGTAGGCCAATGCAAGGTACTCAGGAAATTGAGAGGGAGTAATTGAAAGTCTAGGAGATTGTAGGGTCCAATTACACGCAAGAAGAAGTCCTGGGGAGGAAATTGCAATTATGAAAAAGTTGAAAAATATAAAAATGAGAAGTCTCAGATTGTTTAAATTTTCACATGTATTCCTATAATCTCTTTCTCCAACCATCTCTTGCTGGTGCCGGAAAAACAATGAACTAAGCTAACCATTATATCTCTCTCACCTCAATGATCACATTAGTACCAAATTTTCCATGAAACAACCGACAAAATGTCAGGAATTGGTAGCTAAACTAGAGCTCACAGTGGAGATGGTGGACATGGCAGTTCTGAAGCTAAAGCTCACAATGATGGGTATATATTGATGAGTTTAATGAGAGAATAATTTTGGTTCCCTCAATTGTAGGTTTTGACTACCGACGGATGAGTAATTGGCAAAACATAAAAAGACAACTAATGCCAACAAGAATAATTTTACAGAGCACCAATTAAAAGCAAAAAGGTAATCTTGTATTCTCTCTGATAATCTATCTATCTTTCTATAATCTCGTACAAGACATTTTATATTGCTAGGAACCCCACTAACTAGGGCTGTAACTGCCCACTAAACCTATAACTATCTAAATTCATCATAGTTGATTGACATTGTGCCACGTGTGGCTCACGTTCCTTGTCTTTCGATTGTATTGGGTTGAAGCTGCAATTCTGAGCTCAGCTTAGGAAACTCAAACGTTCATCTTGGCTATTTCTTCTGAACTTAGCTGGGCACCTCAAACCTTTATCTCGATTGTTTTTTCTAAATTCAGCTCTATCGGACCATTTGGGGTGATCTTATGCTGAAATGGCTTTCCAATTGTAGCCTTCACGACTATTTTAGCTTAGGCTTGGAGTTACATACACATGACCTCATCCCCCAAAAATCAAGTTCAAAAACTTGCTGACATAGTATACCGACTTCTGCATTATTCTATCATCCCTTATGAGTATTGAGCTCATTGCCTGCTCAGATGCCACTAAATACAAATAAAGAGTTTTCCTTGGGGTTGGCTTCATCATCAAGGAGACCTCTGCTAAGTAGGCTTTCAGCACCTCAAATGCACGTTGTGTTGGTTCTCCCCATTCGAATTGCTTTGCCTTCTACAAGATTCCAGAAAAAGGTAGACTTCTATTAGCTGATCTAGATATGAATCTGCTCGGAGCGGTTATCCTTCCAACTAACCTCTAGACTTCATTCACGGTTCTTAGGGGACTTATGTCCAAAATAGCTCGAATTTTTTCTGGGTTAGCTTTAATTCCCCTTTCTGTCACCAGATGGCCCAAAAACTTGCCTCCCTTTACTCCAAACACACATTTCTCTGGGTTCAACTTCATCCCATACTTGTGCAAGGTTTTGAAAGTCTCCTTCAAATCCCCAACATATTCAGCTCAGCTTACATTTTTTACCAGCATGTCGTCAACATACACTTCCATATTTCGATTGATCTGATGCTTGAACATCTGATCCACCAGCCTCTGATACATAGCTCCTATATTCTTTAGACCAAAAGGCACAACTAGATAACCATAGGTTTCTTGGGACGTGATGAAGCTTACCCGCTTACGATCCTTTGAGCTAAATAGAATTTGATGGTATCCCTGTGAGGCATCTATCATGCTAAGGAGTTCGCATCTAAAAGTAGAGTCCACCATCAGATCGATCCTTGGTAAAGGGTAGAAATCTTTCAGGCAGGCTTTGTTCAAGTATCTGAAGTTTATGCACACTCTCCACTTGTGTGCCTACTTTGGCTCCAGTACCACATTAGAGATCCACTTAGGGAACTGGATTTCCACAATATGCCCTGTATCCAAGAGCTTTTCCATCTCCTGCTGGATTATACAATTTTTCTCAGGATCAAAATGCCTCTTTTTCTGCTCGATTGGCCTTACGGTTGGATCTATATTAAGTCTATGCTCAGCCATCTTTGGGTCTATACCTGTAAAATCTTTGATAGAAAAGGCAAAAATATCCACATAATCCCTTAGTGTGGCAATTAGCTCTACCTTTAAGCTAGTCTCCAGATAAGAGCCTATCCATGTGATCTTGTTGGGATCTCCCGGGACCAACTCTATCAATAGAAGCTCTCCATCAGGTTTAATTTTCTACTGCATTTCCACACCCATGGGTGCGCTCACGCCATTTTGCCTTTGCTTACATCCAGCCTCATCACCTTTGTGGGATCCCTTTCTCACTGTATCCACATTGCACTTTCTGGAAGTATATTGATCTCCCACTACTTCCCCTACCAATCGCCCCACTACGTATTTCATCTTCATATAATATGGGGAAGCTACCGCCTGAAAGAGCTTCATCATGGGCTTGCCAAAAATCACATTATACGCTGAAGGGGTATCTACTACTAAGAAATTTACCATACACATCTTCCGGTACATCCTTGCCCCCAAAAAGACTAGCAAAGAAATTCGTCCCCTGGGTCGAACTGCTTCTGCTAAAAATTTAAATAGTGATTTTTCCATCAGCTCGAGCATGGTATTTTCTAGATCCATCTGTTAAAAGGCTTCATAGAAAAGGATGTCTACCAAGCTACCTCTATTAACAAAAATGTAGGCTACTTTATACTTAGCTATCATTGCTATAATAATCAAAGCATCTTGATGAGGTAGATGCAGTGTCTTTAGGTTCTTTGGTCCAAATTGGATAGTTGGGATGTCGCTTACGAAAAAGACTGACGCCATCTTCATATTTTTATGTGCAGCAGTCGTGGCTCTTGCTCTCCTAGCTTTGTGAGTGTCTCCTTTAGCCGGACCTCCCAAAATCATGTGAATTTCTCCTCTGATAGTCCTATTTTTAGCATCATTCTCTCTGCTAGATTGTGGGATTTTTGGTTGTCCCTCCCAAATTTATGCAGGGCGCTTGTCTCTGCCTTTGGCTCCTACTCTGATTACAAATTCATTCAGCTATTCATCTCGCACCAGCTGCTCCAACTCATTTCGCAAGTGGCAACATTCTTTCATCTCATTTTTGTACTCGTTGTGAAAGCAATAGAATCTATCAGACTTGGGTCATCTTAGGGGGTCTCTATAGAAGCGTGGCCATCGACGCAGGTTAAGATTCTTAATAGCCTGCATGACTTGTTCCCTGGGTAGCTGCATGGGGGTGTAGTGATCGAAATTTGGCCCTATCACTGATGGAACTTTCACCTGCTGTACAAGCGCAACTTTGAGTCTCTCCTCTTGTCTAGGTTTTTTATTGGCAAGATCTTCTCTCTTTTCCCTTCTCTCCTCCTTCAACTCCCTCTCTTTTGCTTCACAGTCTCTCTCCTTGTGGATATACTTCTCTGCCCGCCTCAAAAGCTCATCATAGTTTTTCGCTAGCTTTTTGCTTATGGATAAAAAAAAATGATCAGGTTGCAATCCTTGAGTGAAAGCACTAAATAATTCAGGAGTGGCCGAAGGAACCTCCAAGGTCGCTGTAGTGAACCGCCTCATAAAACTTCTCAAGCTTTTCACCTCATTTTGTCGAAAGAAAAGTAAGCTCTGCGCACTTCTCTTATACTATTTATTACTGGTGAATTGATGTAGGAATCTTCACACGAATTCATCAAATGTATGAATAAACTGGGTTGGTAATACCCAAACCATCTTTGAGCAACCTTTCCTAGGGTGGTAAGAAAAGTCCTGCACTTCACTCTATTCGAGAATTGGTATAGTAGGGCCAAGTTCTCAAATTTGCATAAGTGATTAGCAGGATCGACAGTGCCTGTGTACCTGGGCATATTGAAGGACTTGTGGTTCTTTGGGAATAGATCACGCAATATGGTCTCATCAAACGGTGAGACCTTGACTTTTTCTCCCATCTTTCCTTCGATCGTCTTCCTCATCTCTTCTATTTTCCTTCCCATTTATTCCATTTTCGCCATCCAATCTGATTGAGACTTGTCCTTCCTATCTATGCCATATCCTACCAATATTTAACTCTCTACCATTACTTCTACATCTGCTAAGTGGGTGGGGATCTTCATGTGAACCTCTTTGGGTATGTTCAGTGCATCTTTCTTTCTAGGTTCTTCCAGTGTTCCTTCGGCTGGTGCCGTTGTGACTTCCTATCTTCATATGACCAGCTTTGGATTACAAGGGAAAAGTGGCCCAACTACAATCATGCCTTGCACAACTGCTCTTGACACCAAGGCAGCTCAGGGCTCCGCACGGGGGCTACACCCGTAAGCATGTGTGCTACCAGAGTGATCGTCACCCTTGCTGGAGGTATAAGGCTAACCAATCCCGGGAGAGTCACTAGGGTAAAAGGCAGTGAAATATTAGGTGCCATTACTGAGAGAAAAGGGATGACCATGGGGCCTGGTGGCATTGACAGGGGGGATGCATGCATGGTTCCAGCAATTGGGGGGCGGCGATAACGTTAAACATTGACCATAAAAAGTTGGCCAACTGTTCTGTAGTTATTTGCCCCACCATTGGAGATACTGAGGTAACCCTTCCTTCAGTGACTGCCAGCTATGTCATCATAGCTGATGGTATGGCAGGGGTGGTTACGAACGTTGGCTTATTCTGGGACATCATCCTCATACCTATCTCTCTGTTCTTTTCTGAATTACCCATTCTCACGTCTTAACTCCTAATCTTTTTCCCCCAAATGGTGCCAAATTGATTCCAACAAGAATAATTTTACAAAGCACCAATTGAAAGCAAAAAAGTAATCTTGTATTCTCTTTGATAATTTATCTATTTTTCTATAATATCATACAAGGCCTTTTATATGGTTAAGAACTCTACTAACTAGGGCTGTAACTACCCACTAAACCTATAACTATTCATGTTCATCAAAGTTGAATGACACGGTGCCACGTGTGGCCCACGTCCTTATCTTTTGATTGTATTGGGCTAAAGCTACAATTCTGGGCTTAGCTTAGGCAACTCAAACCTTTATCTTGGTTGTTTCTTCTGAACTCAACTTAGGCACCTCAAACCCTCATCTCAACTATTTTTTTGGAACTCAGCTTGGGTAACTTAAACCCTCATCTCAGCTGCTTTTTTTGAATTTAGCTCGGCCAGACCATTTAGGGTGATCTTAAGCTGAAATGGCTTTTCAATCGTAGACTTCACGACTACTTTAGCTTGGGCTAGAGGTACATATGCATCAATGATGGTAGATGAGTGTCGAATGTGGTGGTTCCCCGACATACAGTGGCAAAAGTAAGGTGGGTTTTGAGTGATATTGGTCGGAATCAAATGGGCAAGCTGATGGTGGCATTAATTTTGGGATTTGATAGCTTGTGGTTGAGAATCAAATGTGGTGGCGTTAGGATTAGTAGGGTGATTTATGATCAAATTAGTCGCACAAATGACAGCGTAGTGGAAAATTGATTGGAGTTTGGGATTAGTGTTGAGAGGTGTATCTTTTGGTTTTCGGTGATGACACTTTTGTGATGTCCGACTAGCATCTTTAGGATAATGATCCAAACACATGCATCATGGTTTCTAATTGAAAATTGACTCCTAGTTTGGTTAATTTGGTAAAGTTTCGATTAGATGGTTAATTATTTCCTAATTAGACTCAATTGAAATGTTAAGCTCAATTTCACTATTTTTATGACTTGATCAGACCAGTGTTTCTAAATTAATCAAATCTAATTGTTATTGATTAAGCTAAGTAGTGTGATTAGAAGCTTAAATTATGTATCGTTGTGAGAATTGATTGTTAATAGAAAAATATGTGAAATTTGTATAAATGGCGTAAATTTATTAGTTACGGGTTTTTGATATAAGATTAAGTATTCTTGGTAAGAAACTGAAATATTGGTACAAAATTGGTAAACTATTTGATTGATATTATTTAACCATGGTGGCAAGTTTAGCAAGTCAAATTGTAAATTAATTCCAGAATAAAATTTTTAATTGCCCAAACAAGCCGAATGTATGATGAGTCTAGTAAAATAACTTAGTTGATCAAGGAAATTGGATTATCATAATTAAACACATCGATAAAAGAATAAGGGCATTAATGTAATAAAACACACAAGTAACCATAATTAATGTTAAGAAACCCTACACCACGTATTGATATTTTTGCATCTTATTGAAATTAGGTGACAAGGACTCAAACCTCTTTGATTGGTGGAAAACCTCAGATAATGGTGTTAAGACCTAAGGTGAGGTTTTAGCCATATCTTTTTCTAGGAAAAGGATCCTTCTATTATTCGTAAATCTCGATTTAACTGTTCATATATGTTTATTTACGACCAATATGATACTTAGAACTCCCAATTGTGTTTACCAGTTCTTGTCCCACATACCCCTCAGCCATGCTGGTTGATCCCGTAACTATTATCAATTCTTTTTGAAAGTGTCATTGAAATGGTCTTATCGACTAGTTACCTATCTTGTTTCTGAATATTTTCTGCTTAACATTTGCAGCAACCTTGTCTGTTGATACATCATATAGGTTGTACCATTTTGTTCAATATTATGTTTTTATTTAGTTCATTATCTTGAATTTCGTCCTTGCTGTTTGCATTATGTTATGTTACCCTTGAGGGCACCACAAGAAATGGGGTTTGGGACTAGGTTCAAAAAAATAGTTGGGTGAAATAGACCAATGACGATTGGTCTCTCAGCTAGTAGCCACTCATAATCTTGACTCACAGGTAGTTGGAGATAGCTATCTTTGAATGGTGTGATCTGTCATGCGTTGGCCATACCACATGTTAGTTATTTTCATGTTAAGCCGAGTGCTCAACAATGGAGAAATAAGGAAGGTTTCAATGATATGTTGTTCCCTATTATATTTGTTTTGTCTTGTTTTGGGAGCAATAAGGTTAGGTTTTGCCAATAGTTTCACTAAGTTTTGAAGTTGCTTATGTTATGAAACTCTTTGTCTTGCTACGCCTTCATTGCAATATATATCATTCGCTTGAGTTCTTGTTTGTTAATGCATTTTTTGGTAAATTTTGATCTCCTCAGTCTTTTCATATATTTCTTCTTAGTTATATATTGAATTTGTTAGAATCCCTTTTTATCAGTTCTTCCCCTTGTATGTTCGATGATAGTTATATACCTCACTAAGTCATTAGGACTTATGCCTCTTTCATGATTTTAATTCTTTTCCCCACCTAGGGGGTGACAGATAGTAGATAAAGTGCTATAGATTGTCAGAGTGAATAGTTTTATTACTGGCTCCTAGTTATATAGGATTTATAACTTGTTATGTAAATGAAAAAGTTGTGTAGGTAAGCTTGGACTCTGTAATGTCTCATATAGATGCTTATGCTCATATGATTTTGATATTTGTTGGCTTAGGGACAGTAAATTTGAACCCATCTGCTTTTGATGTAAACACTCCGTGAATATAAGTTTTTGGTGCTAGTAATTGTATGATGGAATTGTAGTCTTTGTGGAATGTTATACAATAACATGTAATAGTAAGTTGGAATGAGTGGTATTCAAGTTGCCGTGGAATTACTCAAATTAAAAACTTTGGGGATTTGTATTTTGTTTGAATTTTTGTTAATAAGATTAGAATAGTATCTTGACCCAAAGCGGGCACCTCCTAAATAGTGTGCTACAGATAGCTGGCTACATGGAGTTACTGTTGCTATGGTGTGGCCATAAGGCTGCCATGATGCAGCCACTTGGCCGCCATGGCCAAGCAGCATTATTGCAAGTGCAATTACCATGGGCTGACGTCAAGGGTCAGCCATCATTGGTGGAAGAAAAAGGTTGTGGGATGGGTGGGGTTTGTATTTTTTCTTAAAAAAATTATCTTCTTTCAATTAATAAATAATTTAGTGAAAATACATATTAAATAATTTTTTTTTAAGAAATGCATTAGCATTTTGATTATAATGTTTAAAATTATTTCAAATTTGAATGGGAAAAGTAAATAATTAGATATGTACTATCTTTATTTCATCTATTAAAGATGAAAGATTTTATTTAATTAGTAAATAGTTATTTAATGATTAATAAATATCTAGTTCTAATAAAGAAAAAAATTTATATGTAAATTTGATTTAAATTATTACTTATTTAAGGCTTTTTGAATAAAGATGAAGAATTAACATTTAATGAGAACTTTTAATTTAACTAAAATCTAAATTAAAAATTAAAAATTAATACTTGATCGAAATTAACTTAATTATGGTTAAGCACTGCCTTTTTACATATATCTAATAATTTTGGCATATTCTATACTTGTGCTAAGCTTTTTATAACATAAAATAAATAAATATTTTTATAAAAAATTTATTTACTTTTTTATGTAATACAAAAAGTTTAAAACAATTTCAATAAATGTTCTTATTTTTAGGATAAAAACAAGAAAAAAAATTCTACGATAAAGTGAAATAATTAAAGAAAATCGATATGTGTGCTAAAAATAATAAAAATTGAAGAAACAATAAAATTTTTTGGAAAGAATACAAGAGATATAAAACTATATTGTGATTATCATTTGAAATGTGATTAATACTTATATCTCATTGGAAAACAAATCAAATTAGTTATTAAAGCCCTCAAGCTTTACAAATAATTACGGCTGTTAAAAAGTTGAATTTGGATTGGATCAACTATATTTGAATCCAAATTTGATATTCAAATCCAAATCTAATTATCAAAATCTATATATTAATTTGACTCGATATCGTATAGGATCATTGCTATTGGATTTTGAATATCCATTAGATTCGAAGTCACCATATTTGAATATGATGGATGTTCGAAATTCAATAAAAAAATCGACCCACATTAATATTTTTATGTTTTTATTTTGGATTGTATAAAAATATTATATTTATAAAATAAATTTACGTCATATTTGAATTTTTAACAACTTTTTTTTATGTATTAATCCAAAAATTAAATATTTAAATATTAAACTCTTATTTCACATTATATTAATGTATAAATAAATTATTAGATATTATTATATTTGGTACTTTATTAGTATCCATCTTATTTTTTATGTTAAAAACTCAATATTAATAGAGTAATATAGATATTAATATAGAATTAGGTCAATATAATATATATTATTTTAAAATTTTTATTAATATTGTATGTAAGAGTATTAATTTAATAAAAAATTATTAAAGTTTGAATTCAAATCATTAATAAATGGAATTGTTTAATTTCGTATCTGATCCACTTATTTTGAATTATGAATATTTATAATCAAATTTAATCAATTGAATATTTTAATCGAATAAAAATTTTAAAATTCAAATCGAATCCAAATTAAAATTCGATTCATTGGTAGCCCAAAATAATACAGACAGTGTAGACAAGAAAGTAGAATTTGGCCCGTTTATGGAGTATAAGGCCTGAGGCCTACTCATCTTTTCCTATGGGCCATAGTTTTGGGCCTGATCTTCAACTGGACATGACCAAGGGCATTTTTTGATATTGCTTAAAAGGAACGGAAGGGAGAACATTGCTAAAGAAAATGTATAACATACCATACGTTGAGTGATTAAGCAAATACGTCGAGAGTATAAGTGATTTATTAAGTATAAAGAATAATGACATGACATAACTTAAAGAACATACCATATCAATTTAGAAAAGATATATACGCTTTTAATGAAACTTGAGCTAAAGATTTTACAATTATGAATGTTGATTACGAAATTTTATCAGAATAAACTGTCATTTAATAATCCCAAATGAGGGTGTAAATAAAATGAGATGATTCGAGATCGTTTCGAGCTTGACTCGATAAAAGTTCGTATTCGACTCAATTTTTTCAAGCCCAAGCCGATCTGAGCTCGAGTTCATCAATCAAACAAGTCGAGCCAAGCTTAATAATATTTGGTTCAAGAAGTTCGCGAGCCTAAACTAGTTTTTTCATTATATATACAAGCAAATATATAATTATGATTTAAGTCCATATAATAAAATCTATAATAAAATCTGTAATAATAATAATTCAATTTTTCATTTTTAGAAAAATATAGAAAAAAATTTATAATTATGAGTTTTGTTTTGAGTTTAAATGAGCTCTGGTTAATTCAAACATAAATGAGTTTGAGCTTGAATTCAAGCTCATTCGAACTTAATAAATTGAACTTTTCTACTTTTCTATAACGAGTCTCACAAGTTAAGCTCGATAAAATTCATCAAACCTTCATTTATTCCAACGAATCAAGTTTAAACTTTGCTTTTTAGGTTTGACCAAGCTCGATTTAAGCTTGAGCTCGCGAATTAATAAATGAGTCAAATTTAAGTCAATTAGATTCGGACTCGGCTCGACTTGGCACATTTACACCCTTAATCCCAATAAATCGATTACTATGTTAGGGTCTAAATTAAAGTGCAGAATAACTTGGGCTGTAAAGATTTATTAGATGGGTCAATCTTATTTTATTTTGTTTTAGTTAGTTGAGAGCCCATGCAAACATGTGGCAAGTGATATTCATAGGGCCGTACCTAGGTGTCTAACAGATCGAATATCATGTATCTATATTTACATTGATTGTCTCTTTATTTATTTAGAAAATGTGGTTTGAGGAATTTTATATTAAGCAATTTATCATAAATTGATACCAACTTCTTAGAATTTGGTAACTTAAATTTGGTATCTTTATTTGATTACAATTATTTGAATATTCAAATGTCCCAATTTCGAAATTCGTTAACCAATAACATAATACATTATATAATATATAGATACTTTAAAATAATAAACGTCCCTCTAACTAATTAATCATTTTACAACCTTATTTTAAAATTAGAAAATTAATTGTTTTTTTATCTAGTTAATTTATTTTTTTATTAATAACTAATTTTGTAATTAATTAATATATTTTAGCACTATTGATATTAATAATGATGACAACTAGATATGTTAATTATAAAGTCAACCAATATTAACATTATGTTGATTAACTTCATCGTTCATACTTTAATTTTTCTTCAATGTTATTTTTTTTAAATTTATTATTTTTTCTTTTTATTTCTTCAATTATACACACGTACATATCTATATATAAGTGTGTATGTTTGTTTGTTATGCGATTTTGTATTGAAAAATATAAACAATATATTATGTATAATAATATGTTACATATAATAAATTTTTAATATTATTTATTAATTTAAAATACATGAAAAATTATAATTTATTATATATTATAATTTTTAATATATTATTTATCAAATATGAATAATAAATGTAATTAAGTTCCAGATAATTGAATATGTAAGCAAATATATTCAACAAATATGTATCTCTTATGGATATTACACAAATTAATATAACATTGCCATATTTTTATCATTTACAATGGAATATCTACTAATCAAATAAAAATAATATCCAATTTAAATAGAAGCAAATAATATTTCATATAAACAAATACGAATTGAAATTAAATTATTCATATAATCAAATACGAATACAAAATTGTGTAATTAAATTTTAACTCAAAATTTAATACAATTTCATGTATATTACACAAATTAAATTACACAAATTGAATATAATAGTTTTTGAAATATAATCGATTGTATGTATCTATATTTGAAATCAGTAGTTGAATTAAATCAGATAATATTTTGTAAAAATGAATACGAATATAAATGGTAATTGAATTTTTAAATTAAATTTTAACTCAAAAACTATAATCAATCTCTACTACTATAAAAAGAAAGTCTCTTTTATCTCTAAAATGGAAGTTATGATATTAAATTTCAAATATATCAAATTTGATCTTCTACTTATTCTATATATTTAATAAAATTTATACGTTCAAATAACCATCATTTATTCAAAAACTTCTTTTATCACAAGGTAAGTTTGATATTTATTGATTTTTGAATTTTTTTCTTTAATTTGGTAATGAATTATGAACTTTTTACTTTGCTTTATATAACTGTTAATTTTATAAATATGCAAATTACAAATATATTAGCGGTGAGATTCAGATTTGGGTTTGAGGGTACCCGATCTTACCCTATTGGGTATTTCTAGTTCAAGTTGGATATTTTTAGTCCCCCAACCCAAACAGGTATTTATGGGGATACCCAAAAAATCGGGTACCCCCATTTTATTTATTAAAAAAAAACTAATTATATTTTCAAGTATTATACATTTTTAATTAATGCCTATGTTATTGTTTTGTATTTGTTATAACTTATAAGACTTCAGATATTGAATGTTTGATTTAGTTTGTAATGTATTTGGATAATGAATATTTTTTTTTTTGAAAATTTTATTGGTTTTATTTTGGAATTAGTTCAAATGTTTGGGTTTAATGCTTTTGTGAGTTGTGATTTGTGATGAAATATTTTTTTGATTTGTGAAAATGTGAACTGTGAAGCGTGAAGCGTGAAGTATGAATTTGAATTGTAAATTTTTAATGAATAAAGGATGATGATAATATTGACAAAATATTATTATCAATATATGATATGTATATATATATCACATATTAGACATTAATGTTTATATTTAAGTCTTAAAATTATATATTAGTTGGAATTTAGAATTTGTAAATAATGAAATGTAGTACTGTCAATTGGTTCAGGATAAAAATAAATGATAAATTAACAAAATTTTAATTTTAATTTATTAAAAAGAAATAAAAAATAATGGATCGAGATTTGGGTATCAAAAAATGATATTCGATCTTTTAGGTAACCGCACTACGGGTATCCCCAAGGGGGATACCTGACCCTCGTTCATCCCTAAAATATAATTTGAATACGTGTCAATTTTTTTAATGTAATTAATGTGAGAATATGTAAACATAGTATGATGACTAAAAAATATTTTACGTATATGGGAATTGCGTGAATCCTAGTACTTATAGAAAGAGATAGCCAAGCGCAAAATAAATGAACTTTTAAAATTTCAAGTTCGGAACCTCAAGGAAGTATTGTAAATGTGGATGTTTTGCGAATGTTTGAATATGTTTTGTCAAAATAAAATTTGACAAATATAACCAAATATGCATCTATTTTATTTTTAAAATGCCAATATAGGTCTTCTCAAAATAGGAATTTTAACTAAAACCCCCTGACACGCACCTATGTGTGCATCTTAGTTTAAATTTTTGTGTATAAAAAGATAATTATGCCTTTATTCATCAATCGTTGGATTTTCTTTTAAAAAATCAACAGTTTAGAACAAATCATATTATATTTTTTTAGAAAATATATAATATATACACAATATAATATATTATCATATATAATGTGTATATATATTATATACAAGTGTATATATAAAAATATTATCATTTATATATACAATTATATATATATATATATATATATATATAAATGACTACCCCTCCCCCACTAATAGCTGATCGCTGCCACTGGTAGCCCCCACCAGCAGCGACTACTGTTACTTGCAATAAAAAAAAAAATCAAAAATAGATGGTGGTCATCGGCCACCATCAACACAGCTGCCATGGCTATATTGGGCATGGCAACCAGAGGTCGATCTAGCCAGATTAGTATTTGGCTAGATCTCACCACAATGCTACTATGACAGCTCGTAAGGTTTGGGAAGAAGGGGTGGGGAGGGGTGGGTATAATTTTGTATTATATATGTTATTAAATAATTATATATATATTAGCATATAAGTATTATAAGGTATATACTATTATTATATATATTATCATGTATATAAATATGTGTGTGTGTGTGTGTGTGTGTGTGATAATAAATATGTAAATATAACTATCTTATAAAAAATATATATGTACATAAATATAATATATATTTTCATAAATAATTATATATATACACATTATCATATATTTATTATAATGTATATATTATTATATAATACATATAAATGATAATAAATATATGAATATATAAATATAACTATCTTATAAAAAAATATATGTATATAAATATATTATATGTTTTCATAAATATATATAATATTTAATTTAAAATAAATAAATAGAAAGAAAAAGGATATAAATAAAAGTTATTTAAATTTTATAGATAAATTTATATAAAGACGATGTTATTAAATAATTATATATATTATCATATATATATATGATAATAACATCATATATACTAATATATATAAATATCTTATCAACAGAAATATAAGTATAAATTTTAATAAATATATATAATATTTAATTTGAAATGAATAATTAGAAAGAAAGAATATATAAATAAAAGTTATCTCAATTTTATAGATTAATTTATATATATATGCTATATTTGTATTTAAGTATAAATAAAAAATATGTTATACATTTTTATGAAATTTAAATTTTATTTACTTTGGAATGAATTAATAGAAAGAAAGATGAATATAATTGATAAGATAAAAAAAAAGTGATTTTAATTTTATAAATAAATTTATATATGTATAAATGAGAATATATGAAATAATGAGAAATGAGAAATAATTATAAATTTATATATATGTATTAAATGAGAAATATATGAAATAGTGGAAGAAGAGAGAAATGAGAAACAAAAAGAGAAGAAAAGAATGAAAGAAACTAAATGATAATAAAATGTTATTTAAATTGAATTGAAAATATATTAAATGATTAAGGATAAATTAATCTTTTCATATTAAAATTATGTTAAATGGACAGTAAATGAGAAGGGGAGGCACTGTGTATGATTTTTTAAAGCATAAGGAGGTATTTTGAATATTTATTTTTCAAAAGGGGATAAATTGCAATTAGCCTCTCATAATATCCTCTTCTATCGTTCATTATCCCCAAAACTCTCCATTTCTCACACACACACACACATCATACATATTTTATTATTATTTTTATAATAAAAAAATATTATTAAATTTCATTTTCATCCCAAACACCTAACAAAAAACATTAATTTGATTGCTATAATAAAAAAATTTTCCTCCCAAAATATAAACAAACACACCCAACTCCTGAAAATTTTTTCTATCTATTTACACAAAACATAAACAAATATCAATCGTATTCCCCACTATCGCTTTTACGTTAATTATTCAATTCCACTTTCAAAATTCATTTCCCCTATTGTATATATAGACATCCCAAATGGTAACTAAACATTCCCTTTACATTATACATTACAGCGTTGCAACCTAACCTACTTCCGGCAATGGATTGTGAGTTGAATTCCCTGACAACAACTTAGCTGCTAAGTCGTTGTATTATTATCACGAAAATAACTTTGTAAGTAAAATATTTTAGACTGTGTTTGGATGTATAAACTTCAAATGATTCTATATTAGATCAATTTGAAATTTATTGTAGCAATTAAATAGATGTTAAAAATATTTTTAAATTTACAATCCATCTTAATATGAAATTATCCAGACAAATTTGATATTTTTATTATTAAAAAAATTGACTCTAAATTTAGGAATTCTAACAGCCTTACCTTTGCAAATAAGAAAGATCTCTTAAGCCCTCAAATAGATGGCAAACACTGTCAGTGAGGTAAAATGCTTGCAACATATAACCCAGTAGCGTGAAGTCCTGAGCATCGGGTTCTTGAGAATAAAGTATAAATACAAGAGCAGTTTAGACAGAAATATTCGAAAATAGATTAAAAGAAATAATTTTGTTGGCATTTATTATACTTTAATAATCACAAAAACACAATACACAATAGATAAAATAAGGTGGTGTAAAAATTTCATACACCTATTACATGTATGTATGCGAAACTTACTAAGAGACATTGTTAAACATGTTTTTTTACTAATATGTTGAAGGCAAATCTGGGTGGTGATTCGGTCAATATTTTCTTTGATTTGAGTTTAATTGTGTCGTAACTTTATTGTTGGAGGAGTCTCGACTTGATTTTTAACTTTTTAAATATTTTGAAAAATTTTCCACCTACCTCCACTTTTAGGAAGACCTTTTAAGTTTGAATATTGTTCGGGATGGAACCTCAAATTATTTTGTGGACTTGGGAACATAATAATTAACCCAAGGATCGAATTTTGATTCATACGGAGCTAAGGTTAAAAACATTTATAATTGGTAATTTTGATTGAAGTAATATAATAATGATATATTAGATAAATAAAAACATTTAAAATTAAGAAAAATAGAAAGAGAAAAAGAAAAATAATGACAGCAAGACGTGGGATGGTTCATAAAAGTTGAATCAACATCATATCAATTATTGATGTGATGATGATGATTTCTTCAAGGGCGTGAGCTTTCATTTTCGCATACCCACTCTTTCGTTGCGTCTTACATATAGCTGCTACAAATACAATCACAACATGAAAGTATTGTCCATTAATTTCCATATTCCATCCAAAAAATGTGTTACATCCGTTAAAACTTGTTTGACCCGAATCAATCTACCCTATTATTGAAAACACACCAATAACCCCTCACTATGATGAGAGCCTCTACCAATAACACACCAAGACAGTCCCAAATATTGTGTTTGTGCTACACCTTTTGACAACGTGAAAATGTCCTAAAAACACCGTAGGACTACAATAAGTAGATAAAAAGGGTACTTTCATTACTTTACCCTTTATTGAAAAATTTATGACTATTAATTAATTAATTAATTTTGAATTTTATACATTTTTGTTCCAGGGACATTAAATATTAAATGCCCCATATATTTGGATGTATTGTAGCTGATGCTGCTGAAAGCTGCGTGTAGAGAAAAAAGGAGTTGTGCTACGGGTAAATCGATTAGGGAGGTTGAGTACTCAAGTTTGTGTATAATTTGGGATTTGAGATTTGCAACCACAACACACGTTAAACTAGCCGAGGTGTCTCTGGTTAAAGCACTCCGATGCTTAAGTTAGTTCTGGTCTAGATGAAGGGATCAAACACAATACAAAGAATGCGAGGCTTATAGTGTATTAGACATTACCTTGAGTGTAGTTGAGTCTGAAGTATTTATAGCCTTCTGTAGGTGTGATTTGACCCTAGTATCTTTATCAGGTGTACTGACTTTTGTCTTTGTCAGCGGGTTGGTGGTCATTCCATATTCAAATCCTGGTATTGTGCCAGATGGCTAAATCTCTTATTTTTTTCGGATGAACAGTGCTAGTGGAGGCGCGTCTCTGTCAAAATTGTTGGCAGGGTTGGCAAAGTTGTCAGAGTTGATGGCAGCGGCTGTGCCGGCTGTCACGCGTCATTAATGCGGAGGCATACAGCCTGTCAGACTAATAAACACGGCAGGGATTCGAGTCAACACCGGAGTGGGTTTTGAGGTCGATACATGTCGACCAAATTCGAATATTCGAACTTCTGAAGTGGTCCTCAGGTCGATATGGGTCTACCGTAGACCCTACCAAGTGAGGTCGATACTGATCGACCAAACAGATTTACCGTTGGATCTCCTGGGTTATCTCGTTTGATGTTGGGCATGGTGAATCTATTGAGTTATCCCATATCAATAGCATCATTAAATTTTGTTCAAGAAAGTATTGTTTTGATGGAGAACAATTGTACGGATTATAGAGCTATAGAATTCGATATCGATGTTTATACAAACTACATAACAATTGGTTGCTGGAAGGTACTGATTGATTTCCACTATGTGGCTTTTTTGTTTTTTTTTTTTCCCTCTTGGCCAAGGTTCCTACTAAGCACGATTTTGCATGCGCTCAGATTCCGCACACAAAATGCCCACAGTTTTGCGTGTGAATTTTGTAAGCTGATCTTCTTCCGCTGGTACATACAATTGATGATGCTCTTGAGAAGACGCACATCAATTCTACAGTCGGATAGGAAACATCTTTTCCAAATATGAATAATTTTGAAATCATAAAGTTGTAAGTATTGAAACGTATCTCATCAATAATCAAATCAACAAAAAGTAGAAATAATATATTACTGAGATTTTAATGAATAAAATACATACAACACATATATACATGAAAATGAGTGACCGTAGCATGGGGGCAGCGTGTTGGCATGAGCTACGCTCAAAGTTGGATGAGTAGCCACCAGTTGGGCTGCAAGGCGTTGAATTAATTTTCTGGATTGGGCCCTTCTGGTTCAGTGGATAAGCTATTCGAATAAATAAAATAACCATATCATTATCATTAGTCCTAAAATTTTCGAAAGGAGAAAGAAAACTTATATTTTAGAAAGAAATTTTAAAATATAATATTTGAGCCATCTCAACTGTGGCACTGGCATGTGAAAGTCATTTGTAAATATCCTCATATTTCAATATTTACAAATGCAATCAGTTTATTGCATTTAATATTCTTCTGGTATTTTTTATATTATATTAATCGAATATTGAGCAACTTTTACTGTATAAATTTCAATAACTCTATTTATATTTGTGGTTTCCAGTAATTTAGGATTTAAATTTGAGTCCCATTACACCTCAACACTCCACGCAACTGGAAGCAATTATAAATCTATACATAAGAGATATTTCCAAACTGATATCAGTGTATAAAATGAATTTACGGCCTGTTTTGTTTGTTAATGAGAAAAGCTCTAAGTCAGTGGGACTCGCCTCTCGTCATTTTTGGTACTCGTCAATAATTGAGTCTCTCGAGTACCATCATTGTCCTACTGGCTACTGATTTGTACCACTAAACAACATTAAAGTTTCATCAAGATAGAGACCACTTCCAACACTAAATTTCAATCTTGTACCCGGTATGCTTCCGCTAGATTGCTTTGTCGTCTTTGCTTTGATTCCTCCTCCTCCTCCTCTTCTTTTTTCCGCCTCTTTTTTGCTTTTATTTTGACAGAACTGGCCGTGCTTACTGCTTAGCTTTAAGTTAAGAGGGGGTGTACCATGAAATCCTACTTGAGTATCAAATAAATCCAAAAATAGAAATATAACCCTAAAATAAGAAAATAAGCATTTAGATAGAATATTTCAAAAACACAATCTCTTTAGTTCTGTAATTAAGACCAACTAACGTCCTTTCCAATGTATTGTTTGTATTTCAAATTTGTTACTTTTTAGTTTCTCAAAATATCTCGATATCAGTTTTCAGTTTTGAATTTCTAAAATATTTTTTTTAAACAAAAGTAACAAAATTAGACAATGAGTTAAAGTAATTAAGATTTGCATGAACAATTCATAGTTAATAATGTCATAAGTCTAATTCAAGGGATAATTTTGAGGAAAAAAGTTTTATTATATAAAATAAAGTATTATTGTGAGATAGATCAGAAATAAAATAAAAAGAATAAACTTAAAATAAATAAAATATTGTTTATGATACAATTATGAAATGCTAGTATGACCAGGAACCGCAAGATCCTTTGACAGTAAAAGTAAAATACAGAAAATCAATCTTATAAATACCCCCACCAGTTGATCCCCTCTCATTTCTGGGAAACTCACTTCCCCTTCCCAACCTTTAATTCAATCCTCCAAGCTTCTCTCTCTGCCAGCACGCATCAACTCCACACACACACACACACACACAATGAGTCAGAATCAACCCATAATGACCAAATTCGTAATGGAAGCCTCTGAAGCAGAATCAATGGCCGAATCTTTGAACCTCCCATCAGTGCTTCACCTCCTCCCCCACCTCGTACCCTCCGCACAGTCCCTCGCCAGGCCCCCCATCTCAAACTTCCAC
>JACGDI010005424.1:142713-167111 GCA_014898725.1 Jacaranda copaia | reverse complement strand
CTTCCAGGAACTCCGACACTCCTCCTCCCTCCAAATCCTCATCACCAATCAAGAACACCGCATCCGAGATCTTGGAAAGACGGAAAATTTTGAAAGTATTGCTCCCAGCTTTAACCCGTTATCCAAAATTCTTCCGAATCCGTTTGGCCCACATGATTTGCTTGATCAAGAAACTCCTCTCCTCCTTGAGCAACATAACAATGGACTGCATCTATTGCCGGAAAACGATGCACTCATAAATGAAATTTCAAGGAATTTTTGCAATGGAAACAATAATTTTGATAAATTAAGTAGCGGGAATTGCGAAAATGTTGAAAAGAATGAGGCCCTTTTGAAGGAAGCAGCGTTGGAAGCTGCAAACAGTTCACACGCACCATACAGCGGGTGCCCGTCGGGAGTGGCATTAATGGATTGTGAAGGGAAGGTGTATGGGGGATCATATGTTGAATCCGCGGCTTATAACCCGAGTCTTGGGCCGGTGCAGGCGGCATTGGTGGCGTATGTGGCCGGGGGAGGTGGTGGTTACGAGAGGATTGTGGCTGCCGTGCTGGTGGAGAAGGAAGAGGCTAAGGTGAAGCAGGAGGATACTGCCAGGCTTCTATTGAAGGCGTTTTCGCCCGAGTGTGAGTTTAGGGCGTTCTATTGTCAATCGCCGGGATATGGATGGAAACCAGATTTCTACTAGACTCTGTTCCATATATACTGATCCGTGATAATATTATTAGCAAATGTAGATCAGAAACTTCTGCAAATTAAGTATCAATGTCAATAAGGAGTTAATGAATGAATAACTACAAAACTCTCTTGTTTGGTTCTCTGTTTTTGTTACTTTCGATTTGCGCTTGTTAGCTATCTGTCAGTAACAAATCATTACAATCAATTGCTTGTCAAGTGGGCATCGATAATGGATGGTGTTTTTGATCATTTTTTGAATATTGCTTTTTTCCCCCCAATTTAGATGGGCTCATCCTGAACTTATAAATTATTTAAAATATTTTATGAAATATTTGAAGATTTATAAAATATTTAATAAAAGAATCCAAGAGTTTACGGGCTCAATAAATATCAAAACTTTACCAATCACTCATTTTAGAGAATGTGAGAAAATTTTAATTTATTTTTAAAATATTATAAAAAAATTTCAATTCTGATCGTATTAATTACATAATAATAATAATAATAATAATAATAATAATAATAATAATAATAATAATAATAATTATCATCATCATCATCATCTTATAAATTTCATAAGCTTGTTTTATTCCAATACTTCATTTTTTTAAAAAATAAGGCATGGTACTTTTATAAAATATAAGCATTTATAACATCTTTTAATTAAAACACTTGGACAAAAATTTTTAAGGTAATATTTGGTTATGTTTTATGTTTGGTTGTGATATGTGTTTTGAGAGAATGAATGTTGTAAGTGAGATTAGAAAATGTGAAAGTTGTGTTGGAGAATGCAATGAATTTTTGGTTGTTTCAGAAAATAGTTAAAAATTTATTTTGAAGGATGTTGATATGTTTGTTTGTATTTTGAGGGGAGATTTTTTTTTATATAGATATGATATATATATACAATATGTATTTATATATTAAAAAATGAGAAAATTTTGAGGATAATGAAATATATAAGAAGATATTTTAAGAAAACCTATTTTAATATTTTAAAGGTAAAATGAATATATATTTAATTTTATTTCCTCAAAAAAAAAATTATTTTAAAAAAAATATAACCAAACACTTCCCAAGTTTCCTTTCACCGGAGCGAGTCAAGTCAAAAGGCGCATTATTATCGTTCCAAGTATTATGCATAATTATTTGGGTCGGAATTCCAATCCTATGCAGTTCTTTGAAGTCGCACATCAACTTATGTAAAATGGAAAAGCTCACGACCTTTTGATCGACGCCAACACTAAAGTCTCCACGTTGCTGGCTTTCCCTACTTTTGATAGTGCACCACAAATATTTTTCAAAGCTAACGTGACGCAAGAATTACAATTATACATAATGTTAAAGAATTTCCGTTTTGGGTTTTAGTTGTGTGTGACGTGCACGTCTCATTTATGCAAAGGATGCAGTGAATCTTAAGACATGTTGTACTTTTCAAATTTACAATTCTATAATTCGCTTCTACATGTGGAGCCCTATGTGGAATATATTTGGTTAATCTCAACCGTAAAATTAATTTATAAATATACAAAAAAAAAAAAAGTAATTTCTTTATTTTGTATGATTTAAAAGGTGTTTGATTAAACTTATATAAAAGATTTCATAAAGTTTCTATATTTTATGAAATATTTTGAGAGCTTATAAGATGCTAAAAGAGCCCATTTGATTTTATTTTCATTTTCAATTTCTATTTTTATTGTTTCTAAAATTTGAAAAGTTAGTTAATGGAAATGAATTGAAATTTTTTTTGTATTTGGATAGATTATTAGAAAAGTAATGAATATATTAATTTTAATAAATTGTAGGTGGAGAGAGATGGAAATAATGAAATAGAGAGAGAGAAGATATATAAGTTATTGGAGAATGTATTTTGAAAATAAAAATGAAAATGATGTTGGTGAAAAGTTTGTAAAAAGTAATGTATTTCATTTATGGAAAAGTAGAAATTGTGAAAATGGGCTTTGAAAATGAAACCAAATGGGAAGTTGTTGAAATGTTAGAATAAAGTAAGATTTTGAAGTTTATAAAATGACAGTAATAACAATTTTATAATTAAAATAATTAAAATTAAAAGAGTTTGTTAAGATATTGAAAATAAGTTAAAATTTTCTTACTTTTTCAAAAAAAGTTGATAAGATCCTAACATCTTATTTAGGATTTTATAAGCTCATTTTTTAAAAAAATATTATCAAATACTTTTTAACATTTTATAAGCTATTAAGATTTATGGGGACTTATAAGCTTAGCGAAAACACTATTTAAAAAATCAGACCGGATTGAATGGTTGGATCGGTTGAACCATTGACTGCCCTATGAACTAGTTTGATTTTGAGTAAAAATCAATAGACAGAGAAAATTGTCTTATTTTGTGAAAACTGTTTGAACCAATGGTTGGATCATTTAAACTAGGGGTGTAAATGAGATGGGACTATTCGCGAACAGTTTAGGCTCGATTCGATGAAAGCTCGTATTCAACTCGATCTTTTTAAGCTTGAGCTAAGCCGAGGTCGAATTCAATAATATTTGACTCAAGAAGCTTGCAAGCCTAAACAAGCTTTTTATTATATATGTATACACATATGTAATTATAATCTAGGCTCATATAATAAAATTTATAAAAACAAGTAAATAATAATTCAATTTTTTATTTTTAGGAAAAAATATAACAAACTTATTTAAAAAATTTATAATTATAGATTTTGTTTTAAGTTAAATAAGTTTGAGTTAATCCAAACCAATCCGAGTTTGAGCTCGAGTTCATCCAAACTTAACGAATTAAGCTTTTCTGCTTTTCTATGATGAGCCTTATATCATGTCAAGTTTGATAAGGCTCGTTGAGCCTTTGTCTATTCCAATGAGTTGAGCTTGAGCTTGACTATTTAGACTTGACCAAACTCGGCTTGAGCTCGAGTTTGCAAATTAATAAATGCGGCGAGCTTGAGTCTACTAGATTCACTCTTGGCTCGGCTCATTTACACCCTTAGTTTGAACCCACGATTTATGAAAACCAAATCGGTTCATTTATTTTCTTTTCTTCTCTTTAAATTTTTTGCATAATTAACACTTTTATTTTTTTATTTTTTTAGTCTAATGTGAACCTTCAAAGTTAAGATACATTTTAAAAAGATAAAAGTTTAAAACACTCAAATAGATCTACAAAATAAAAGCCTTAAATCAAATCTAACATTCTAATTTTTAAATCCTACTAGAAAGTAGAAACCTTTAATTCCTTACCCAACCTTTGTGTTCTTGGCTATCTCTTTTAAAAAAATTCTAATTTATGAAATTGAATAATATAATTTAGACTCTTTATGTTTTATATTGGTATTTTATTAACTTTCAAGCAATGTATGAAATATACAATATATTATATAATTATGACGTTATAGTTCAATTACAATCTAATTAATAATTGAATCAGTAAATTGTGAACCGATAAATTTTTTAATTTAATAAACGATTCAATTTTTCAAACACGAAGCCAAATACCATCCAAATCTTTTTATTTTTGATCCTTGTCCTTTTGTTACTGCCAGTACATAGGGGTAAATCTAAATGCCAAAATAATGCTAATTAGTGAACTTATGCATAGCTTATAAACTAAATGATGGTTGTCTACAATCCATGACGCTTGTGTTGGCCTAACATCAGAATAAAATATCTCAAATATTAAAAAAGAATCTTTAAATCTAAGTTATTCATAAACATTTACTAATTCCATCTCATAACATTATTGATAAAATACTTTACTAACAATTTACTAAATTACCCTAGTCATTATTCTCTTAAACTCATGCTCTTATTCTCTTAATAAAAAGATGCTATATGCAATAATAACAAAAAATATTTAGCTCAAATATAAAATAAAGAATTAAGACTGTGCTTAAACTCAAAAATTTCAAACTTTTACTTAAAAATTGAGAACTTTTTTATCAAAAAGTTTTAGATATTACTAAATAGTTAAAATTTTCATCTTCAATCTGCTAAATTGATACATGATTTATTTATTGTAACACCCCTAAAAAAATTATTTATTTTATTTATAATATATGATTTTATCATTATTTGAAAATTTTATGAATTTCACATTATTAATTATTTTAGAAGTTTTGTGGGCTAAATTATAATTTTTGTAGATTTAATTATGTTGACTTTTGAATAATTTGGGGCTAATTGCAATTTTCTAAAAAAATTTGGGGTAAAATTACATAATTTAAAATTTTATTAAAAAAAATGAAAAAAAATCAGATTTTAGAATCGGGCAAGGGCCTTGTCTTCCTCATTTCTTTTCCTTCCTTTTTCCTTCTCCATTTTTCCTCTTCTTTTGCTTCTTTCACCGAACCACCATCATCTTCCTGCCAACTTCTTCGGTAGCTTTTCAACCCTCCAAAACCCACCAATCTCTTCTCCTCACCACCACCTACACCCTCAGCCACTCAAACTCATCACTTGAATGGCAGAGCAGCGGTGGCAGAAGGTGGACCAAGGAGCTCAACCACGGTGATAGTTGGATTTTGTGATTTTCGATGGCCATTGTTGATTCTAAGGGTTGGGTTGGGGAGCATTTGATGTAAGGAGCTCAACGGTACCCTTGATGGTGACTCCGACGATGGCGGGGTGGTGATCGGAGCTTGGCGAAAGAAGGAGGAACTTGGCGATATTTGGCTCGTTCTGGTGTCTACGTTACTCAAAATTGGAAACATAAGGTGGCATTGGAATCCTCATAGCGAGAGGAACAATTCTGTGGTGGAGTTGAGTTTTTTGTCAGCGGTGGCAGTTCGATGGCGGTGGAGAGACAGTCTTCTCATCTTGATGCAATAATCATCCCATTACTATCCATTTGTGATTTTGAGCCCTCGTTAGTGATTTTGAGCCCTCGTTAGTGATATTGGATATATGCAATAAACATATATCTATCTACATGTAATCTATTTCTGGAGTAATAAGGCAAGAGAGTTTCTTGTTTGCTTTTCTATACTGCTTGTTTTTTCGAATTCTATTATATTCTATCTGAAAAATTATGTTTTATCGAGTTGAGTTTCTCCTTGATAAACATTATTGATACTTGTACATATCCTTCACTAAGTTGTTGGACATACCCCCTGTATTTCATAATCTTTTAGACAGGGATGGACTTTGGTGGATGCCAGGTTTGGAATGAAGTATATGGTTGTTTTGTAATAGAATTGAGCCAAAACTAAGTATAGAACTTGTAATTATTTGGTTGACCTTAGAGACCTTGTGATGTATATATTTATTTGAAGATTGTAGTGTAAGATGAAAATGTTGGCGTGATTTGTCAAAGACTATAATTTAACTTAGTTCCCTGAACTCTTTTGATATATCCAGTTTGTGGTTTTATTTAGTATTGTTGGAGTTGTATCAGTGTTAAATTTTGAGATGTTTGAATTTATGGGCCTACTATTGAATTGTAACTTTGAGAATTAAGTCTGAATCAGTGTAGTGCCTTAGCTTAGCTGCTGTCCTAAGGTGGGATGGTACAGAAGTGGTATCAAAGCTTAGGTTTAGATAACCTAGGTGTGAACATGTGATAGAACCCTCAGTGACCTCTATTTGGGTTGTTATGAATGTGCACTTAAGGTATTGATAGGATTGTTAAGTCATAGCAGAACTAATGGAGTTTAGTAGGATTCTAAGGCTTGGATTTAGAATTATCTTACTTGATTTTGTTGAGATAAAATTCTTGAATTGTTGTAAGATAGCCAATGGATCTAACAAAGGGAACGCGCATGCGAATGACCAAAATGATAAGACCCTAGAGGATGAGATTAAGGAGTTGAAAGAAGAAAGGAAGAATCTTAGAAAGATTTGTAGGACTTTGGAAGAGAAATTTTATGGACAAAATGAGCATCTTCATTAGGTTTAGGAAGAGGTGCGTACTTTGAAAGAAATGCTTGGTGCTCAGGATTATCTGCATGATTGAGTCATGGGTGACCTCAAATGGGAACGTCTTTGAGTTAATATCGTTGAAACGCAGATCCAAGAGCTTTGCTCTTTGTAGGCTAACATGGAGGTAGTATTTTAGGCTTTGCAGTTTGATTATAGGAGATCGGTATAGGTTCCTTACCTAGTGGTAGATGAGATGGGTCAAGCGATGGACTACTATTATAGAGCTATGGAGTTGGTCCCAGGATAGACATAGAGACCGATCCATCAAGTATTCGCTTGATCCTCACTCTTGATCAAGGATAGGGGTTGATAGCAGCAAGAGCGAGCACCAAAACCTGAGGCAGAACCAAAGGCTGAACTAGAAGAAGAGTTAGAGGAGGGGTCTGAGGAGGAACTAGAAAAAGCCCCCTAATGTAGATGTCATCCCAAAACCTCTAGTCGTGGAACCACTTGAGATAGATGATGAAGAAGATCAGTGGATGACAGATGAGGCAAGCGAGCTATCTAATATTACTGATGAGGAAGAAGATTAGATGTGAGTCTTGTGTTGTAGTATTTTAGTATGTTGGCAGGGCAATATTTGATGGCTCCTAATTATCAACCCTTGTAACCGTAGTGGATAACTTTATGACTATAACTAATATCTTTTCCCCCTTTTCCTTTGAATGCTCTATCATTTTATCTTTGACTGGGCATTTCATTAGCATAGCCATTTTGCTACCTTTGATTTGTATATATACTTTTATAATCTGCTATTGCTAACTTATATTATGATAATGTATGACTTTTGGGAAAATTATTTTTACTCTTTCTTTCCTGTTATGAGTTTTGAAGGTTTACATAACCTATATTGTTTTCTTTACTAAAACCTGAATTATTGAAAGGATATTAAGAATTGGGATATTGATTTCAACTTTCAATTATAGGTGGAGATATTTTTGAAATCTTGAGACTGTGATGGTATCTCATGGCAGTGTCTCTGGACCTGCACCACCCCAATTTGATTGATGAGGAAGACCTCCCAGACAATGATTTCAAGACCATCGTGCTCCTAAATAAGGAGTTTTGACTTATTCTTAGGCTGAGCAGAGAGAAGAGGTATCACAAACTCCTTCAATTGGGCAGCTAATGAAACTTGCGTATCAGAGAGTGCTAGAAGTTAGGCTACCAGCTTAACTCGTGGTTGAAGATCAAGCTCTAGAAAGATTTCTTCATTTTTAGCCCCCTAAGTTCTATGGAGAACTAAATGACTGAAAGGCTGAAGAATGGGTTGAAAGCCTTGAGATCATATTTGATACTTTGCACTACCCTAATGAACAAAAGTTACTATTTGCCACATTCCTCCTTGCGGGATCTGCTAGAAGTTGGTGAAAAATGATAGATTGTCGTTGGGTAGCCTCAGAAACCCAAAGGACATGGGATAATTTCACTAAAGAATTCATGGATAAGTATATACCCCTGCTGGTCAAACAGTCTATGGAATGTGAGTTCATGAATTTGATCTAAGGAAATTGAACTGTTAGTCAGTATGAGGTAACCTGTAGCTAGCTTATCCAATATGCACCTTATGTTCAGAATGATGAAATTTGAGAAATTCAATGGTTTACTCAAGGACTATGGCTGGAGTTGAGATGGGGTCTTGCCATCTTCAATTTGCCAAATTTTAACATAGCAATCAATAATGCATTGCAATTGGAATTAGAGCTG
Source organism: Jacaranda copaia (assembly GCA_014898725.1). Classification (NCBI taxonomy): domain Eukaryota; kingdom Viridiplantae; phylum Streptophyta; class Magnoliopsida; order Lamiales; family Bignoniaceae; genus Jacaranda; species Jacaranda copaia. The sequence goes on along the minus strand of JACGDI010005424.1, from coordinate 158,819 downwards.
TAGGAAATCAAAAAAATTGAAAAAAAAGGTAAAAGGGGAAGATTATCTCCGGGTGGATCGAGTGGTACTAGTAAGAAATCGTGGAGGCCACAAGCTAAGGGTGTGGCTTAGAGGACTACTCAGACAGATGGGATGGTGAATTGGGCTCAAGAAAAGATATTGGCACTATGTAGATTCTATGGGTCAGCGAGGCATGAGGAAGCGAATTATTGGTGGAAACAGGGTACATGCCTATGGTATAGTAGTAACTAGCATTTTTTGAAAGATTGCCTAAGGAAGAAAGGCCCAGTTTTGACAAGAAAAGAAAAGCAGAAAATTCAGGCTAGTGCCTATGCCCTCACTGGAGAAGATGCACTGATCCCTAATAAGGTAGTAAAAGGTATGACTACTATCTCCAAAACTCTTGGTAAAGTGTTATATTATCTCGATGCTTCCCATTCTTTTAAATTTGTTGAATTCTCTGCAAAACTAAATATAAAGCCTGAAACTATGGTATATCAAGTAGAAGTGAGAACACCTTTGGGAGTAGGGCTAGTCATTGATGTCATGTATTGGGATCGCTCGATTGTGATTGAAGGTCGAGTGTGTCCAGCTAATTTAATAGAGATGCCTATACAAGGATATGATGTAATTCTTGGAATGAATTGGCTGTACAACCACCAAGCACAGGTGAATTATATCACTAAGTGTATAATGTTCAGGGGAGGGACGTTGACATCTTCACATCTTTCCATAGATAAAACCCCTTTGATACTACCAAATCAGCTATAGAAGCTAGGCAGATTCTGAATGAGGGTGGGTAAGGATTCTTGGCATACCTTATCAACAAACCTCAGGACACAGTCAGGATTAAAGAAGTAGAAGTGGTAGCGGAATACCCTGAGGTATTTCCGTGTTAAACTTGCCACCCCCTGATAGGGAAGTAGAGTTTGATATTCATACTCTCTTGGGGGTTGCACAATTTTCCAAAACTCTGTATCGGATGGCACTTGCTGAACTTATGGAATTAAAGAGTCAGCTATAGGAGTTCTCAGAGAAGAAGTTTATCAAACCCAGCATGTTAATGTGGGGAGCTCCAGTGCTGTTTGTCAATAAAAAAGATGGGCCTATGAGAATGTGCATTAATTATCGAGAATTAAACATGGTCACTATCAAGAAAAAGTATCCACTACCCTTCGTGGAAGAGCTATTTGATCTTCTGCAGGGATCAAGAATCTTCTCAAAGTTGGATTTAAGACAAGGGTATTATCAGTTGAAGATTAGAGAAGAAGATATTCCAAGGATGGCTTTCAATTTTTGATATGGCCACTATGAATTTGTGGTGATGCAGTTCAGCTTAACCAACACCCCGACAGCATTCATATATTTGATGCATCGAATATTTAGACCCTATTTAGATCAATTTGTGGTCATCTTTATTGATGATATCTTGGTTTTCTCTAAGTCTAGAGAAGAGCACATGAAGTACTTACACATAGTTTTAAAGACTCTAAGAGAACATTAGATGTATGCCAAGTTCAGTAAGTGTGAGTTCTAGATAAAGAAAGTAGCTTTCTTAGGTCATGTAATCACTTAAAATGGGATAGAAGTTGACCCTTCCAAGATAGAGGTGATTGTCAATTAGAAAAAGCTTAAGAGCATTACGGAGATTTGAAGCTTTCTGGGATTGGTCGGTTACTATGAAGATTTGTTCAAGACTTCTCCAATATAGTTAGCCTATTAACCAAGTCAACCCAGAAAGATGAGTCATTTGTTTGGAATGAAGAGTGTGAGAAGAGCTTCCAAGAACTAAAGAACCATTTGACTACGGCACCAGTATTAGTCCTAGATAGGTTGAAAGATTTTTTGGTGTATATAGACACCTTATATAACGGGTTAGGATGCGTGTTGATGCAAAAACGGGCGTGTTATTACCTATGTATCTAGGAAGTTAAAGCTTTATGAGGAAAACTACCCCATACGTGATTTGGATTTGGCAGCGATTATCTTTGCATTGTTGAAATAAGGGCACTATCTTTATAGGCCTTCAATTGAAGTGTATATAGATCACAAAAGCCTCAAGTATCTACATTCATAAAAGGATTTAAACATGAGATAGTGAAGATGGATGGAATTCTTAGAAGATTATGACTTTTCCATAAATTATCATCCTAAAAAAGCAAATATAGTAGCTGATGCTCTGAGTCAGAAAGCCGGAATGGCTCATCTGCAAGGCACAAAGACATTAGAAAAGTTGAAAGCAAGTGCTATGATAATATGAACTGATGAAGAAATTCAACAAGCTTAAGTTAGAGAGAATTGGATGTTGAAACAGAAAGAGATGATTAAAAGCTCTGTAGAGTCTGAGTTCAGCACGGATAGCCAAGGTATCCTACTCTATCGAAATAAAATCTGTGTACCAAAAAGGATGAAAGAAAGGATATTGGAAAAGGAGCATCGAGTAAGGTACACCATACATCTTGGAGGAACGAAGATGTACCAAGACTTAAAGAAATAGTTTTAGTGGAATGGTATAAAGAAAGATGTAGTAGACTTTGTGCAGAAACGATTGACCTGCTAGTTGGTAAAGGTAGAACACCAGTGACCATTAGGTTTGTTGTAGCCACTCCCCATCCTAGATTGGAAATGAAAACAAGTGACTATGGACTTTGTGACCGATCTGCTGAAGGCCAGAGGAGGTTATGATAGTATTAGGGTAGTAGTAGATCGATTAACAAAGTCTTCACACTTTCTACCAGTTGAAACTAACTATAAGGTCGAGAAATTAACAGAATTATACATTAAGGAGATTGTCAGGTTGCACGGAATCCTAGTGAGTATTGTGTCTGATAGGGAACCTAAATTTACATCAAGACTTTGGAAAGGTTTGCAGAGACATTTGGGAACAAGATTGCAAACTGATAGACAATCGGAAAGAGTTATTCGAATTTTGGAGAATATGTTACAGGCATGTGTTTTGAACTTTGGTGGAAGTTAGACTCGACATCTGCCTCTAATTGAATTTTCTTATAACAATAGTTATCAGTTTGTCATTCAAATGGCACCATATGAAGTATTATATGGTTGAAAGTGTTAATCTTTGCTATATTGGGATTTATCGAAATATGAAGGTACCACTAAAGAGTCTCTAGGAATTATAAGGCTTGAATTATTCCAAAAGACTATAGAAAAGGTGCATATTGTAAAATAGTGGATGAAGGCTGCTCAGGACCAACTGAACAGTTATGTTGATAGACGGTGAAAAGACTTGGAATTTGAGATTGGCGATCGAGTGTTTCTCAAAGTGTCACAATGGAAAAGGATCATAAAAATAGGCAAAGGTGGAAAACTAAGTCCAAGATATATGTGGCCATATGAGATATGTGAAAAAATTAGACCAGCGGCTTATTGTCTAGTGTTACCTTAGAGTTTAGCTGGAATACATGATGTCTTTCATGTGTCGTAGCTACAGAAGTATTGCCCAGATCCATCTCATATCATATCTCATGAATACATAGAACTGCAAGGTGACCTAACATACAAGGAGCAACCAGTTCACATCATAGATAGAAAATTCTGAGAATTTAGGAATCAAAAGATTCCTCAGGTGACGGTGCTGTGGCGTAATTATAATGTTGAAGAAGCAACTTGGGAGTAGGAGGATCTCATGTGCCAACAATATCTCAAGTTGTTTTAATATTTAGGTGAAAATCTGGAGACCAGATTACTTTATAGAGGGAGGTTTGTAACACCCTTAAAATTTTTATTTATTTTATTTATAATATACGATTTTATTATTATTTGGAAATTTTTTGAATTTCACATTATTAATTATTTTAAAAGTCTCATGGGTTAAATTATAATTTTTGTAGACTTAATTGTGTTGACTTTTGAATAATTTCGGGCTAATTGCAATTTTCTAAAAAAATTGGGGTAAAATTACATAATTTAAAATTTTATTAAAAAAAATGAAAAAAAATCAGATTTTAGAATTGGGCAAGATCCTTTTCTTCCTCATTTTTTTCCTTCCTTTTTCTTTATTCCTTTCTTTGTCCATTTTCCTCTTATTTTGCTTCTTTCACCGAACCACCACCATCCTCCGACCAACTTCTCTAGCAGCTTTTCAACCTTACAAAACCCACCAATCTTCTCCCCTCACCACTACCTACACCCTCAGCCACTCAAACTCATCACCTAAATGATGGAGTAGTGGTGGCAAGAGGCGGACCGAGGAGGCCAATCACGGTATTAGCTGGGTTTTGTGGTTTTCAGTGGCCATTATTGATTTCAAGGGTTGGGTTGGGGAGCATTCGATGTGAGGATCTCAATGGTAAACTTGTATGGTGACCTCGGCATCGACAGGGCAGTGATTGGAGCTTGGCAGAGAAAGGAGAAACCTTGCAGTTTTTAGTCCGTTCTGACATCTACATTGCTCAGAATTGGAAATGGAAGGTGGCATTGTAATTCATGCAAAGAGAGGAACAATTCTGTGGTAGAGTTGAGTTTTTCACCAACGAAAATGGAGAAGCAATCTTCTTATCTCGACGCGGTGATTGTCTCGGTGCTATCGGTTTGTGATTTTGAGCCCTTGTTAGTGATATTGGATTTTTTTTGGGTTAATTGCATGTTATGTACATATGTTCATGTATGCATGCAATTGTTAGTTTTTGTTCAGGTCGAGCTTTTGAATCAATTATGTATTTCTATGATTATTTTCCTATGCAAGGAATAGAAAGATGGGAGATATGAATTTTGGACTCGTATGTTGGTTTATAATAAGTTGAATATAAATTTTGATATCGGGAACCATTATAAGTTAAATAGTTTTGGAATGGGAATTTAACTAGGGATTTATGAGTGAATGTTGATTCTAGATAATTTTGACTCGTGGCATATTTTTCTGATCAGGTGATGTCGAGCTAGGCACCGACAAGCAGTAGAATCGATTTTGACTATTGCTGTTTGGGACAGCAATAGGTGAGGGTCTCCCACTTGGGTTGTTGCTTTGTTAAGGTACTTTTAATTGTTGGAAACCCCTATGAGAGTCTGCTGATCTGTTGTTACATTTCTTATTTGTGGTTGTAATAAGCTCTTGTGTGGATTTTACTATTTTTGAACCATATTTTGAACTGTGTTTGAAATCTGTCTACTATCTATTATCTGTTATCTAAATTGAATACCCCTATGAGGGTTATCTTTGATGCAGTTCTATTTTTTGTCCGTTCTAGCGCCCAAAACCTTTGTCTGTTGTCTGTTATTATGATATTTGTTAGTCTCATATTTGTAATCTGTTAGTCTCATATTTGTACAGTCTGTACTGTATTTATTGCCTTGTTAGCATATTTGTTATCAATTCTGTGTTTATTGGCCATGTTGGCTTATCTGTTCTCCATTTACTATTTTCTGTTGCCTTGGTGGCATACTGTTTTGTTTTATTTTGATATGATCTGTTGATCTGAAACCAACAGTGTGCTAGGAATTTTTTTCTAGGCATCTGTATGAGCGGTTATTTTGTTATCTGTATGGTGATGTGGGCCAAGGGCCATATTGGGCAATTTATTTGGTTATGTAACCGTACGCCAGACATTTCCCCTTGGGTGCCAACCATACGGCAGGGATTTCCCCTCAAGTACAAGCGATACGCTAGGGATCTCCTCCTAGGTATTAGTAGTGCGCTATACAGTCTGTATAGGTATCTACCATATAACAAGTTGTTGCGCTTAGATAAATTATCTACTTGTTTGGTATAAAGTGAATATGCAATGCATGTCTTATAACCTTTTCTTGGAATGCATATGCTTTGGGTTTGATTTACCTAAATGATTTTTGTCTGCCTGTAATTTGTTCCTGGAGCAATAAGGCAGGAGAGTTTCATGTTTGCTTTTCTATACTACCTATTTTTCCGAATTCTATTATATTTAGTCTCAAAAATTTTATTTCATCGAGTTGAGTTTTTCCTCGATAAACACTATTGTTACTTGTATATATCTCTCACTAAGTCATTGGACTTATCCCCCTATATTTAATAATCTTTTAGATAGAGATGGGCTCTGGTGGACACCAGGTTCGAAATGATGTATATATTTTATTTGAAGATTGTAGTGTAAGATCAAATTGTTGACTTGATCTGTTAGAGACTGTAATTTAACTTAGTTCCTTGAACTCTTTTTATATATCCATTTTGTGCTTTTATTTAGTATTATTGGAGTTGAATCAGTGTTAAATTTTGAGATGTTTGAATTTATGGGTTTACTATTGAATTGTAACTTTGAGAATTAAGTCTGAATTAGAGTAATGCCTCAACTTAGGTGTTGTCCCAAGGTGAGGTGCTACATTTATAATTATCATATTACTAATAAAATTTTATTTTCTAAATTTTAAAAAATAAAATTACATATTCTGGATCTTTAATAGCTATATTTCCTTTAAACTAAAAAATATATATATACAACATTAACACACACACATATATATAAATACATGCATACATATAGGTACATATATCTACACATATATGTATGCCTATATATATTTATATGTATGTGTTTGTATACATATGCTATATATGTTTATATTATCAATGCGTATATATATAAATATATATAGGCATACACATATGTGTAGATATATGTACCTATATGTATATATCATATATATCTACTAGCATAAACTTCGTGGTATGCACGGTATATTCACTCAATTAAATTAAATAAATTTATAAATATACAATTAATTTGTTATATTTTTATGAATATAATATTATTTTTATATTTAATGCATAAAATACTATTATTTTTTAAAAGATATTATTTCGAACAGTTAATTAATAACATCAAATAGTATCATTTAGAATAAAAAATAATATAGTATATTAAAATTAAGTAAAATTTGAAAATATTTCTACATTATATATTTTTTATAATTTCATATTAAGGCATAGGATCTAAATTTTTTTGTAAAATATAAATAATGATAGAAGTATATTATAATTAAAAAAGTAAGATAATTAAGGTCTCAATTTATGAATCCATACAAGGTACAGGATAAAAATATTTTAATAAATAAAAACGACAACAAAATACTAAATTTTGAAAATTAGAGAATTCAAGAATTTGAATAATATAACTTTCCTATGAATTTTGTGACAAAAAATTGTCAAAGAGAACAAAACATCAACTCAAAATATAAGATGCTACTAGAATATCCCGTTGAAAATTTATCAGAAATTTTTTTGACAAAAGTCCATTAGAATTTTGCTAGAAATCACTTGAAAAGGTCTATTTCAAGTTGGAAATTTTTAACTTTTCTTCTAAAAATTCTACTAAAAAATTTGTATTTCCTTATAATATTTGTATTAAATCTCACGACCCCTTTATATAGGCATATGAAGTAGAAGAAAATCTTAATTAGCTGAAAATCTTTTATATTATCCCATTAATACACGTAATCTTTAAAAGATAATGCTAAATCTTTTATTCAATAAGATTCTAGATCACATGCCACAAATTGATTGGTTGCTATCTTATTAGACTACAAGATGCAAAATTCATTAATTAGAATACCTCAATAAAAATGAAAAGATTTTATCAGTTAATAATTTATCTAGTAGTCAATCAAGAAATAAATTATATATGAATTTGAATTAAATTGTTACTTATCTAAATAAATTTTGAATTTTCTTTGATAAAGATGAGTCATTAACAACCAAGCAGAATTTTTAAATTTAATTAAAAAATTTAAAATTATGAAAATTCATAATTTGATCAAAATTGCACAATTACAAGTCGCATACCATGGTACCATATATAATAGTACAAGACCCACCACCACTAGTGTTGGCTGCCGTTCAGTTGTTCACAAGCATCATTTTGTCAGGAGTTTCCGGACAATGAGGGTACCAATATATTAATCATGATGAGGGGAAGAGAATGGCTGGTTTAATTCTTGAATTAGCTAGTATTGATGAAAATGGGTTGATGAAGAAGATGACGGTCTTGCATGCTAAAAATGGAGGTGAGCCATGAAGAAGATGACAATATCTTCTGCTTTATAAATTTCAATTTTCCAACATTGCAATTGAGCCTATTAATTTTCTAATTTATAATTTCTCCCTCTCTACTTCCTAAATACTGTACTTTGGACTCGCTAACTTTTAAAGTCTTTGCAATTAAGTCCTTTTTAATTGATTTTCTAACCCTTCAAGCTTCTTAATATTCAATTGAGGCCCTAAAAATTTAAATGCAATTCTTTTGATCGCTATTATTATCTTCCTCTTAAAATTTACTTTTAACTTAATTTATGAAATTTAAATTTTTGGAATTTTTCGTGTTTACAAATCTAGGGATGTTACATTAATAAATAAATATTTCATTTATTTTATGTATAAATTTTGTTATTATACAATTTTTCTTTTTACGTTTTATTTCTAAATTATTCGTAGTACATTTCTATATTCTTAATTGTAGGATTTCTTTCCTTAATTAACATAATATAATCATGTTTCTTTTTTCAATTAATTTAAGCTCATTTCATAGAAAATTTTTAATATTTTTTTGAAATATATCTTTATATTTTTTTATTTTTTTATTTTTATTCTAAATTAATTAGATACTTTTCTAGTATATTTAAATTTTTTTATCAATGATATCAATTTCTTATTTTCTTAATATTTATTTAAAATTAAAGTTCTTATGACTGACTTAGGATTGTAATTTTTATACTACTTAAAAGTATCATTATGCAATACTTTTTTATTTCAATTATTTATATTTTACATATTTATTTTCAATACTATTTTTAAATGTTTTTGTATGTTCATATAAAAATTTATCTTTGATATTGAATTTTTATTTTATTATTATTTTAGTTGTAGCTCTCTAGATTTATCTAGATAAAAAAATTATATATATTTCCTATTTGAATAATATACATACCTCAAATAAAGTGATGTTATGAAATATTTAAAAATATTATAATTTTATTAAGTTGTTGAAATTATTCCAATTTTAATTCTTATTAAATTAATGAAGAAATACTATGGGCTTATTCTTTTGTATTTTGGCCATTATTTAGAAATGTTTTTGGGGGAATGGATTTTTGGGAGAAAATTTGGTGAATGTGCCACATGTTTCTTTTTATTTTAGGAAAATATGTAAAATAATTTGAAAATGAGTTGTTTGTTTTTTATATTTTGGGGAAAGACAAACTTTACTGTAGATGTCAAATTAATTGCTTTTTTGTTGGATTTTTATGATGAAGGTGTTTTTTTTTATATAGTATATGTATGTATATTTATAGTTGGATGATGATGTGTGTATATATATATTTAATGGTTGAAATATGAGTTTAATCAATTCAATTGGTTATTTATTTTGAAATTTATATTTTTATAAATTTAACATTAGTAAATGAGTATTATTTAAAATAAAATATATATTAATAAATATTAATTGTTGATGAAATCATAATTAAATCTTAATTATAAAAAAATTTAGCTTATATCATAATTGTTAATATCGATTTATAAAAAACATTTAATTACTACATATTAATTATAAACTAAGTGTTGTTTATTAATTAAAATATAATTATTTAACTATTTATTACTTACAATTTATGTATAAATAAAAGTTAGTTATTTATTTAAATAAAATAATCTTTTAATAATTTATATATAAGACTTAATAATGATTTATCAAATTAAAAATAAATAATATTATGTTGTGTGAAATTGTAACTATAACTTCTATATTATTAAGAAATTGTAGAAAACATTTTTATATTAGAAAAAAAATTATTTGCATATTTTTCATATCCAAATATGTATGTATAAATATATATCTAATTTAGAAAGTGTATTTAATAAAATATTTTGACTATTTTTATTTTCTTAATTCTTTTATCTATTTTTTAAAATTTTATCATTTTATAAAATTTTGTATACTTTATAAACTTAGAGTGAGCAATTCTTGATATTTTACATCTTATTTAAATATAAATTATCTTCAAATATAATATTTTTAATTGAAATATTCATATTATTTTATTTAATTAGTAATAAATTTTCTTTCATTAAATGCTAAAAAATATTATAGTTCATGTTTTAATGACATGAAGTAAATTGAATATTATTATAAAATAAATTATTTAAATCATATAATTATTTTCGATGTATCACACCTGGCACATGCTAGTTTCAAATAATTAAAAATGAGTTCTTTATTATATTGCTAAAAACTATAATAATTTAAATTAATAATATGAAAAATAAAGTTGAAAGTTTATAGATGTTGCAGGAAGTAACTTTTTATATTTAAAATGTTAGATTAAATTATTGTAATTATATTTACAATAATATAAATAATTTACATATCTAAAAAATATTATTGTAAAAATAATTAAATTTTAAAAATGTTGATAAATTGAGCTCTTACATATCAGTTAATTTATAATTATTCATTTTTGAACTTCTAGCTCTTTCATAAAGGTTTTGAAATATTGTTAAATATATTTTAAATTTTGAATGAAGGAAAATTAGACATAAGATACAATCTTGAAGGAAAAGTAGAGATAAGATACAATCTTATCAATTAGAAATATTAATCAACTATTAATGAAATTTTTTTAATTAAATTAAAATACTTAAAATTCTAAAAATTTATCATTTGGCCAAAATAACATAATTAAAATCAAAACTACATAATTGTGGTCACACACCATTGCTTATAGATAATAATATAGATGTATATACCCAACCCAAGAACGAACGCCATCCCTCATGGCTACTATGACCATAGCGGGTGGGACATGGCAACCATAAGCCAACGATGCCATGATAGGCAACCAGGCCAAGCGGCCGCATAGGTTTGCCATGGTCAGGTGCTGCTGCTGGCCGTGGTGGAAGACCGTGGTCAGGTGTGGTTGCTGGTCGTGGCAGCAACGACAACCAGATATGGCCATAGTGCCACACAGGCTAGTTTGCCATGATCGAGTGTGGCCGCTACCCATCATAGTTAGCCATGGCCGTCGGTAGGGTGGGTTGGTATGGAGGGCTTATACGTACATGGGGATGGATGATGGGGGTTTGTTTGGGGGAAGGGGGAGGACGGCGAGGGATTTTGTTTTTTACTTTTTTTTTTTGTTTGTTTTATTTGACTTATAGTTAATAAATAAATGTGATAATTTAATTGAATTAATTCAAATACATTTATTATTTTAACATTATTGGATGATTTAGAATAATTAAAATGTAGACTATCTAGTTATGTTTATTTTTGTTTAAGGTTTAAATTTCAAAAATTATTCAACATCTAAGAAGTGTTATTAAATTAGAATATGTCTAAATTTATTATGGTAAATAACATTGAATTATATCCTTATAGTATGAAAAGAATTATTAAATACTTTAAAGGTATTTTTGTATTATCATATTTGACAAACAGAACATTAAAAATGTAGTGGATGGGTGAGCGGATGGAGGGGAAGGGAGAGGAATAAATAAAATGATAATATTTGTGATTTTTTTGATAAGTTATTTCATTTATTTGTTTTTCAATTGATAAATAAATTAAAATAAATTATTTTAGTTGTATTTATTATTTTAATTTATTTGTCAACTTTATTCAATTAAATTTAATTTTAGATATGTTTTCTAATTTTTAAATATGAAAATTCTATTAATAATTAAATATGTATATAGGTCTGGGTATTAATTTTTATTATGTTGCATGTAATTTTTTCTTCTAACAATTTTACTTTTATTATATTGTATAATAGGTCTTCAATATATACATATTTTATTAGTTGAATAAAACATTTATGAAATATTATCATTATTTTTGTGACAACCATAGCTAGCTAACAAATGGTTTTAGTTTATAGTACTCAAACTAATGCTAAAAATATATTACAAACCCTAATAAATATTTTTACATATTTTAGTATTTTTTAAAATTTTTCATGAAAATTTTTGAAGTACTTTAAAATATAAAAATATGTAAAATGGCTACGGTTATCCTGTGAACTATGTTTTTATTGGTTCTTTTTTGTTCCTTGGTTTCATTATATTGAGTTTATTTATTTATTTATTTTTGAATACTAAAGATTCTTAAAAGGAAAAACAAAAAGGGAAAAGGATACCAGATTAAGTAAGTGTAATTTTTAAAATAATTCATCTTATTATTTTGTTGAAATATGAAATTGAGCATTTACAAATACATAAAACATACTCTTGAAAAAAACGAACAAAAAAATGTGGAAAGAGAAATAAAGAAACTTAAGCAGAAAAGAAAGAAAAAATAAAAAGAAAAAAATTTGTTGAACGTTATGAAAGTTAGAAAATAATTCAATCACCATTCAATTTTTAATCTAAGTAAATAAAACAATATAGATCATATTATTTATTTATTTGTTAAAAATAATTTAGTCATTTTTTTAATTATATTATCTATTTATTAGTTAAAAATACTTTAGTCATTCTATTTTTTGTGTACCATAAATCAAGGGTATTTAAGTTTGTACTATAGTTGAGTGTTTTTTCTTTTTCTTTTTTCAAAAACGAATGTTACTTTTAAGTGAATGGTTCATATTACTTTTTTTTTTCAATGGCTGAGATTATTTGTCCTATTGCTAGACCAAAACAAAGCATCACTGATCGTAGACAACCCAACTAATTGATAAAACAAGTGCCCAAATAATTTGAAGTTGGACTGGAGCTAGAACTAAAAAGCGCAAATTTAAGCTTCATCTTACTTTATTTCACGATTTTACCCTACTTAAAAGTACAAATTGCTTAAATTTTTGGGAAACCAATGAATTTGTATCATATCATTTCCTAAAAATATTTATATTCTCAGGAAAGAAATAGTACATATTTCTTTTCCTTTTTATTATAATACTGTTCTTCCCATTTTCCAATTCTTCTCATTTCCGACCACAATTGTCATTTAATGCTAAAGTAAGACCCTGAAGGTATAAAATTAAAATTCTAGTAAGATACCAAATTAATTAAGTGAAAAGGATCACAAAGTCCACCTAACAAAGAGGGTGTTTGGCTAATCTTATTTAAAAGGTTTTATAAGCTCTTACATCTTATAAGATATTTGGAGTTTAAAAGATGTTAGATTTATTTTTAAAAATAAATTTTTAAATTGTTTGGATAAATTAATACCTTGGAGCTGATAAGATGTTAATAATGATATTTTTGTAATTAATATGCTTAAAATTAAATTAATTTGTTAAAATTTTCAAAATAAGTTAGGTACTTCTTATTTTTTTAAAAAGAACTTATAAACTCTTAAACATCTTATAAGATATTTTGGAGGAGTTTATGAGCTCACCCAAACAATTTAAGTCCACTCAAAATCCCCACCTAAATGGGCTCAATCTAATCAAGGACTTAACCAGTGAAAAAACCAACTTCCACAACCAAAAAGTATGGAAGCAATCTTTTTCCAACTTGAGCAGTGACTCCATGCAGGCATGTTTCCAGGAGTAGAAATCCATCATTCCTTAATTTATGGAAAGGACATGGAATCCTATTCTGTGTAACATGATTTGGTGTCATCTATAGAAATTTCCTTTTGGTTTACAGAATGTTGAGACTTGAGAATGTAAATGAGAATCACAGCCTGGGACTTTAATGTCCAGAGGCACCCAAAATAGAGAATATAGAGAACAATTGACGAAATGCATAGCCACTGCAGTGATTGAACAAGTGCTTGGTGTGCCCTTAATACCAAGAGGCCTTGTTGGCACCAGCGGAGGATGTCTTGACACAAGCTACAGCTAAAGCATTAGCCAAATACAATAATAAGCACCGCATGGAGCAATCCCAATTCTCTTGTTAGAGCTGAGAAGCATCATCACTCTCAAGAAAACCAAACAAAGGGTAAACGAGGCACGACTTCTCTGCAACAGAAACAAATGGATGTACAGTCTTTCCTCCACGCTAATCAGTCCTAACGACCACCTACCAAGACTGGAGCTTTTACCCGTTCCACCATCCCCCAGTGCACTATTAGCGTAGAAAGTGAATATCCATCTTTATTATTGCCCTTCTTAAGCCCTTTCTGCCTGACAAATTTATGAAAATATAGCAAAAAAAAAAAAAAAACAAGAATTTCGAAACTACTGTGGTTGGGAGAAGTTGCAAAAGTGTTGTAAAGTGTCACTTCAACCCACGTCTTCAAATATATTACAGTTGAAGAGGCGTGGCTTTGTGCCACATCTCTTAAGTAATTTTTTTTTTTTTAGAACTTTGTAAGAGGTGTGGCCTAGAGCCACACCTTTTGCATGGTAAAATTTTCTCTGGCTTTTTAATTTTTTCTAATTTCAACCAAAGAAAGCCACGCCTGTAGTACTCTCTCTAAGGACAACACCTAAGTTGAGGCACTACTCTGATTCAGACTTATTTCTCAGAGTACAGTTCAACAGCAAGCCTATTCATTCAACCATCTTAAAATGAATACTGATACCATTCCATCAATATCTAATAATCCACAAAACAGAAATGCCAAAAAGTTCAGGGGACTAAGTCATATTATAGTCTCTGAAGGATTAAACCATCATTTCATCTTATACTACAGACTTCAAACAAAATAGATACATCACAAAGTTTATAAGATCAACTAAATAGTTACAAATTTCATACTTAATAACGGCTCCAGTCCTACTACAAAACAACTATATAGATGTCATTCCATCTTGACATCCACCAGAGCCCATCCTTGTCTGAAAGAATATGAAATATAGGGGGGTAAGTCCAAAGACTTAGTGAGGGATAAGTACAAGTAACAACAGTGCTTATCGAGGAGAAACTCAACTCAATAAGATATTATTTTCAGATTGAATATAACAAAATTTAGAAAAATAGACAGACAGTATTGAAAAACAAACAGGAAACTCTCCTGCCTTATTGCTCCAAAAATAGATTATAGGCAGATAGAATCATGTAGGCAAATCAAACCCAAAGCATATGTATTCCAAGAAAAACTGTAAGACATGTATTGTATATTAATCTTATACCAGACAGACCAAAGATTTACTTAAGTGTAACAACTTGGTATGTGGTAGATGCCTATATGGACTGTATAGGACACTGCGGATACCTAGGGAAAAATTCCTAGCGTATCGCCCGTACCCAGGGGGAAATCCCTAATGTACGGTTGTCACCCAGGGGGAAATCCCTAGCGTACCGGTGACATCTAGGGGGAAATCCCTAGCATGCTCTTACATAACCAAACAGATCACCCAGTATGGCCCTTGGCCTATATATCATTGTACAAATAACAGAAGAACCGCTAGTACAGATAATAGAAGAACCACTCATACAGATGCCCAGGGGAAAATCCCTAGCACACTGTCGGTTTCAAAGTAATAGATCAGTACAAAATAGTATAGAATAGAATAGCATGCTGCCAAGGCAACAGAAAATAGTAAACGGAATTGATAAGCCAGCACCGCCAATGAATACAGAGTTGATAACAGATATGCTAGCAAGACAATAGATATAGTACAAATAGTACAGATACAAGATATACAAATAACAGACTTACGTTTTGGGCGCCAGAACAGACAGAAAAAAAAATCAACATCAGAGATAACCCTCACAGGGGTATTCAAAGCAGATAACAGATAGCAGCTAGCAAATAGACTCCAAATACAAATCATAATACGATTTAGAAATAGAGAAACCTACACAGGGGCTTATTCCAACCATAGATAAGAAAGACAATGCTAGATTGGCAGACCCTCATAGGGGTTTGCAATAATTTCGGAGTAAGTAAACAAGGCAATAACCTAGGATGGGAGAACCTCACCTCTTGTAGTCCTAATAGCAATAGCCAAAAACCATTCTTACTGTTCGTTGGTGCTTAACTCGTTGTCACCTAATTAAGAAAATATGCCACGAGTCAAGCTTCTCTAGATTCAACATTCATGCATAAATTTCTAATCAAATTCCCATTCCAACATAATTTAACTTATAATGATTCCTAATATCAAATTTTATATTCAACTTATTATTAACCAATATACAATTCCAAATTCATATCTTCGTCGCATAGAAAAATAGCCATCAAAATACCTATATCAACTCAAAGGCTCGACCTGGATAAAACTAACAACTA
>JACGDI010005424.1:104688-142613 GCA_014898725.1 Jacaranda copaia | reverse complement strand
GAGATGGTGGTTTAGATTCGGTGAAGAAGAAGAAGAAGAAAAGAGAGAAAAAAGGAAGAAGAAAAGGAAAGAAGAAGAAATGGAAGGAAAAGGGTCTACCTATTCCTGAAATCTGACCCTTTTTTTCTTTTTTTTAATATAAAATTTTAAATTATACAATTTACCCCAAATTTTTAGAAAATTATGTTTAATCCCAAATTGATCAAAAGTATATATAATTAAGTATATAAAAATTATAATTTAACCCACAAATTTTTTTTAAATAATTAATAATGTGATATTCATAAAAGTTTTAAATAACGATGAAATTGTATGTCATAAATAAAATAATTAAAATTTTAAGAGTGTTATAGAGCCCTCCTAAAAGAATCTGGTCCCCAGATTCTCACATGAATATTGAAACAACTCGGGATATTGTTGGCGCATGAGATCCTCTTATTTCCAAGTTGTTTCCTCAACATTGTGATTATGCCACAGCACCTTCACCTGAGGAATCTTTTGTTTCCTAAGCTCTTGGAACTTTTTATCAATGATACGAATTGGTCATTCCTCGTATGATAGGTTGCCTTCTAGTTCCATGTGTTCATGCGATATGATGTGAGATGGATCTGGGTAATACTTTCGTAGTTGTGACACATGAAAGACGTCATGTATCTTGGCTAAACTCTGGGGTAATAATAGATGATAAGCTGCTGGTCCAATTCTTTCGCATATCTCATATGGCCCTACGTATCTTGGACTTAGTTTTCCACCTTTGCCTAATTTTCTGATCCCTTTTCTTGGAGACACTTTAAGAAACACTTGGTCGCTAATCTCAAATTCTAGGTCTTTTCTCTAGCTGTCAGCGTAACTTTTCTATCAGTCCTGAGCAGCCTTCATCCATTGTTTTATAATATGCACCTTATCTATAGCCTCTTGGATTAGTTCAGGCCTTGTAATCCCTAGAGACTCTTTAGTGGTGCCTTTATATTCCAATAAATTCCAATATAGCGGAGACTAACACTTTTGACCGTACAGTGCTTCATATGGTGCCATTTGAATGACAGACTGATAGCTATTATTATAGGTAAATTCAATTAAAGGCAGATGTTTAGTCTAACTTCCACCAAAGTCCAGAACACATGCCCGAACATATCCTCCAAAATTCGAATGACTCTTTTTGATTGTACGTCGGTCTGAGGATGAGCTGTTGAACTAAATTGTAATCTTATTCCTAGATATCTCTGTAAACTCTTCCAAAGTCTCAACGTGAATTTTGGGTCCCTATGCGACACAATACTCACTGGAATTTTGTGCAACCTAACAATCTCTTTAATGTATAATTTTGCCAATTTCTCGACCTTGTAGTCAGTTCTAACTAGTAGAAAGTGTGAGGACTTTGTTAGTCAATCTACCACTACGCAAATACTGTCATAACTTCCTCTGGCCTTTAGCAACCTAGTCACAAAGTCCATAGTCACTTGTCCCATTTCCAATCTGGGATGGGAAGTGGTTGTAACAAACCTGACGGTCGCTAGTGTTCTGCTTTCACTAACTGGCAGGTTAGGCATTTTTGCACAAAATTTGCTACATCTTTCTTCATACCACTCCACCAGAATTGTTTCTTTAAGTCCTGGTACATTTTCGTTCCTTTAGGATGCACGGTGTATCTTGTTCGATTTGCTTCTTCCAATATTCTTTTTCTCATCTTTTTTGGTATGCAGATTCTGTTTCTATAGAGTAGGATACCTTGACTATCTGTGCTGAATTCGGACTCTATAGAGCTTTTAACCATCTCTTTCTATTTCAACATCCAGTTTTCCCTCGCTTGAGCTTTCCAAATTTCTTCATACAATTTCGATTATACTCTCACTCTTGCAATCTAAATTTGTTGTTTTAGTCTTATCATAGCACTTGCTTTCAACTCTTCTGACATCTTCGCACTTTCAAATAAGCCATTATTGTTTTCTGACTCAGAGCATCAGCTACTACATTCGCTTTTTCAAGATGATAATTGATGGAAAAGTTGTAATCTTCCAAAAATTCCATCCATCTTTGTTGTCTCATATTCAAATCCTTTTGCGAATGTAGATACTTGAGGCTTTTGTGATCTGTGTACACTTCAAATGTAGCCCCATAAAGATAGTGCTCCATTTTGATAGTGCAAAGATAATTGTTGCTAATTCTAGATCATGTGTGGGGTAGTTTTCCTTATGAGGCTTTAACTTCCTGGATGCATAGGCAATAACACGCCCCTTTTGCAATAACACACATCCTAACCCCTTATATAAGGCATCTGTGTACACTGCAAAATCTTTCAACCCTTTTGGAAGGGCTAATACTAGTATTGTAGTTAAACGGTTCTTCAGTTCTAGGAAGTTCTTCTCATATTCTTCATTCCAAACAAATGGTTCATTTTTCTGGGTCAACTTGGTTAGTGGACTAGCTATCTTGAAAAAGTCTTGAACAAATCTTTGGTAGTACCTGACCAATCCCAAAACGCTTCCAATCTCCATAACATTCTCAGGTCTTTTCCAATTGACAATAATTTCTATTTTGGAAGGGTCAACTTCTATCCCATTTTGAGTGATTACATGACCCAGGAAGGCTACCTTCTCTATCCAGAACTCACACTTACTGAACTTAGCATACATCTGATGTTCTCTTAAAGTTTTTAGAACTATGTGTAAGTACTTCCTGCGCTCTTCTCTGGACTTAGAGAAAACTAAGATATCATCAATAAAGATGACTACAAATTGATCCAAATAGGGTTTGAATATCCGATGCATCAAATCCATAAAAGGTGCCAAGGCATTGGTTAGGCTAAACAACATTACCACAAATTCATAGTGGCCATATCGAGAATTGAAAGTCTTCTTTGGAATATCCTCTTCTTTAATCTTTAGCTGATAATACCCTTGTCTTAAATCCAACTTTGAAAAGATTCTTGGTCCCTGTAGAAGGTCAAATAATTCTTCTACGTGAGGTAGTGGGTACTTGTTTTTAATAGTGACCTTGTTCAATTCTCAATAATTGATGCACATTTTCATAGATCCATCTTTTTTCTTGACAAACAGCACTGGAGCTCCCTAAGGTGACGTGCTGGGTCTGATAAACTTCTATTCTAACAATTCCTATAGTTGACTTTTCAATTCCTTAAGTTCAGTAGGTGTCATCCGATATGGAGTTTTTGAAAATGGCGTAGCTTCTGAAAGAGTATGAATAACAAACTCTATTTCCCTGTCAGGGAGCAGCGAGTATAACTCCTTAGGAAATACTTCAGGGTATTCTACTACCATTTCTACTTCTTCAACTCTGACCGTGTCCTGAGGTTTGTTGATGAGGTATGCCAAGAATCCTTGCCCGCCCTCATTTAGAATTTGCCTTGTTTCTACAGCTGATATGACTGGTATCGAAGAGGTTTTATCTATGGAAGGATGTGAAGATATCAACGTCCCTCCCCCGAGTGTGATGCATTTAGTGAAATAATTCACTTATGCTTAGTGGTTGTACAGCCAATCTATTTCAAGAATTATATCATATCCTTGTATAGGCATCTGTATTAAATTGGTTGGATACACTTAGTTTTTAATCACAATCAGGTAATCCCGATACATGATTTTAGTGACTAGTCCTACCCCTAATGGTGTTCTCACTTCTACTTGATATGCCATACTTTCAGGTTTCATATTCAATTTTCTAGAGAATTCAATAGATATAAAAGAATGGGAGGCACTGGGATTATATAGCACTTTACCAAGAGTTTTGGAGATAGTGATCATACCTTCTACTACCTCATTAGGATTTGGTGCATCTTCTTTAGTGAGGGCATAAGCATGGGCCTGGATTTTTTGCTTTCCTTTTTCGGTCAGATCTGAACCTTTCTTTCCTGGGTAATCTTTCACATGATGCTAGCTACTACCATACCGTAGGCATTTACCTTGTTTTCGCCAATAATTCGCTTCCTCATGCCTTGTTGACCCATAGAATCCACATATTACTTGTATCTTTTCTTGAACTTGATTCACCATTCCATCGACCCGAGTAATCCTTTGAGTTGCACCCTTAGTTTGTGGCCTCCATGGTTTCTTGCTAGTGCCACTTAGTCCACTTGGAGACGGTCTTCCCTTTTTACCCCTTTCTTCGATCTTTCTAATTTCCTGCAGCTCCAATTCTAAGTGCAGTGCTTTACTAACTGCTATGTTGAAATTTGGTAAATCGAAGATGGATAGACCTCATCTCAACTCTGGCCGTAGTCCTTGGATAAACTGTTGAATTTGTCGACTTTCATCATTCTAAACATATGGCACATATTGGATGAGCTGGCTGAAGGTTGCTTTATACTGACTAACAATCTGATTTCCTTGGATCAAATTCATGAACTTATGTTCCTTGGACTGCTTGACCACCAGAGGTATATACTTATTCATGAATTCCTTAATGAAATTATCCCATGTCCTTTGGGTTCCTAAGGCTGTCTAGCGATGATCTATCATTTTCCACCAACTTCTAGCAAATCCCGCTAGGAGAAATGTGGCAACCCAAACCTTCTGTTCATCAGGGTAGCGTAGTGTATCAAATATGACCTCAAGATCTTTCACCCATTCTTTAGCCTTTCGGTCATCTGGTTCCCCATAGAACTTTGGGGGTTAAAAATGAAGGAATCTTTCTAGGGTTCGATCTTCTACCATGGGATGGGCTGGTGGCCTGACCTCTGGCTCTCTCTGATATACAGGTCTTATTGGCTATCTAACTAAAGGAGTTCGTGATACATCTTCCCTCTGTTCAGTTCGAGAATAAGCCAAAACTCTTGGTTTGGGGGCACACTGGCCTTGAAATTTCTATTTGGAAGGTCTTCCTTGCAGACCCAATCGAGGTGGTACAGGTCTAAGGACATTGTCATGGGATGCCATCTGTCTCAAGATTTCAGAAATATCTCAACCTAAAATTAAAAGTTGAAGTCAGCATCCCAATTCTCAATATCTCTTCAATAATTCAGGTTTCAATAAATAAAACAATATAAATTAAGTAAACTTTCAAAACTCGTAACAGAAGAAAGAAAGAGGAAAAAAAATTAAAACAATTTTCTATAAGAGTCATATATTAGCATAATATAGGTTAGCAACAGCAGATTACAAAAGCGTATACACAATCTAAGGTAGCAAAATTGGCTATGCTAACGGAATGTCCAATCGAAGACAAAATGATAGGACGTTCAAAGGAAAAAGGGAAAAGATATTAGTCATAGTCATAAAGTTGTCTACTGCGATTACAAGAGTTGAATATTATGAGCCATCAAACAGCTTGTCAACCTACTAAATACTACAACGCCAGAATTTGTGTCTAATCTTTCTTCTCATCAGTGATATCAGATGGCTCACTCATCTCATTTATTATCCACTGATCTTCTTTGTCATCTATCTCAAGTGGTACTAAGACTGGAGGTTCTGGGTTGATATCTACATTGGGGGCTTTCTCTGGTTCCTTCTCAGACTCCTCTGATTCTTCTTCTGGTTTAGCTTCTGGCTCTTCCTTAGGTTTCAGAGCTCGCTCTTGTTGCTGTTGACCTTGTCCTTGATCAGGAGTGGGGATTCGGTGAATGCCTAAAGGATTGGCCTCTACGTCTATCTCTGGACAGACTCTAATAGCTTGATCGATAGCTCTATAGTAGTAGTCCAATGCTGGACCCATCTCATCCATGATTGGGTGAGGAACCTGTACTGATCTCCTATAATCAAACTGCAAAGCCTGAAATATTACCTCCATGTTGGCCCGTAGAGAGTGAAGCTCTTGGATCTGTGCTTCAATGATATTAACTCAAAGACGCTCCCGTTTGAGATCACCTGTGACTCGATCATGCAGATAATCTTGAGCACCCAAAATACCTTTCAAAGTATGCACCTCTTCTTGAACCTGATGAAGATGCTCATGTTGGTCATAACATTTCTCTTCCAAAGTCCTGCAAATCTTCCTGAGATTCTTCCTTTCCTCTTTCAATTCTTTGATCTTGTCTTCTAGGTTCTCAATATTTTGGTCATTCGTAGGCACCTTCCCTTTGTCAGATCCGCTGGCCATCCTGCAATAATTCAAGATTTCATCTCAACAAAATCAAGCAATATAAGTCTAAATCCCAGCCTTAGGATCCTACTAAACTATCGATCTTACTATAACTTAGCAATCCTATCAATACCTTTAGTGCGCAATTGAAATAACCCAAATAGAGATCACTGAGGGTTCTATCACACGTTCACACCTAAGTTATCTAAACCTAGGCTCTGATACCATGCCTATTAGGCACTACTCTGATTCAGACTTATTTCTCAGAGTATAGTTCAACAGTAGGCCCATTCATTCAACCATTTTAAAATGAATACTGATACCATTCCATCAATACCTAATAATCCATGGAATGGAAATACTAAAGAGTTCAGGGGATTAAGTCATATTATAGTCTCTGAAGGATTAAACCATCATTTCATCTTATACTACAGACTTCAAACAAAATAGATACATCATAAAGTTTATAAGATCAACCAAACAGTTACAAATTCCATACTTAATAATAGCTCCAGTCCTATTATAAAACAACTATATATATATATATGTCATTCCATCTTGACGTCCACTAGAGCCCATCTTTGTCTAAAAGATTATAAAATACAGGGGGGTAAGTCCAAAGACTTAGTGAGGGATAAGTATAAGTAACAATAGTGTTTAGCAAGGAGAAACTCAACTCGATAAGATATCATTTTCAGATTGAATATAATAGAATTCAGAAAAATAGATAGACAGTATCGAAAAAAAAAACAAAAAACTCTCAAGCCTTATTGCTCCAAGAACATATTATAGGCAAATAGAATCATGTAGGCAAATCAAACCCAAAGCATATGCATTCCAAGAAAAACTGTAAGACATGCATTGCAGATTCACCTTATACTAGACAGATAGAAAATTTACCTAAGCATAACAGCTTGGTATGTGGCAGATGCCTATATGGACTATATAGCACATTGCGGATACCTAGGGGGAAATCCCTAGTGTACGGTTGGCACCCAGGGGAAAATCCGTAGCATACTGGTGATATCCAAGGGGAAATCCCTAGCATGCCCCTACATAACCAAATAGATCACCCAGTATGGCCTTTGGCCCATGTATCATCGTATAGATAACAGAATAATTGCTTGTATAGATGTCTGGGGGAAAATCCCTAGCGCACTGTCAATTTCAAAGTAACAGATCAGAACTGAATAGAGTAGAACAGAATAGTATGCCATTGAGGCAATAGAAAATAGTAAACAAAATAGATAAGCTGGCACGACCAATGAATACAGAGCTAATAATAGATATGCTGGCAAGGCAACAGATATAGAACAGATAGTACAGATACGAGATATACAGATAACAGACTTAAGTTCTGAGTGCCAGAACAAATAGAAAAGAAAATTGACATCAGAGATAACCCTCATAGGGGTATTCAAAGCAGATAACAGATAGCAGATAGCAGACAGACTCCAAATACAAATCAGAATATGATTCAGAAATAGAGAAACCCACACAAGGGCTTACTCCAACCACAGATAAGAAATATAATGCCAGATTAGCAGACCCTCACAGGGGTTTTCAATAATTTAGAAGTAAGTAAACAACGCAATAACCTAGGATGGGAGAACCTCATCTTTTGTAGTCCCAATAGTAATAGCTAAAAACCAATCTTACTGCTCATTGGTGCCTAGCTCGTCGTTACCTAATCAAGAAAATATACCACGAGTTAAGCTTCTCCAGATTCAACATTCATGCATAAATTCCTAATCAAATTCCTATTCCAACACAATTTAACTTATAATGATTCCCGATATCAAAATTTATATTCAACTTATTATTAACCAACATACAATTCCTAATTCATATCTCCTATAACCCTATTCCTTGCATAGAAAAATAGTCATCAAAATACCTATATCAACTCAAAGGCTCAAACTGGATAAAACTAACAACTATAAGCAAGCATATATATATATATACATATATATAACATGCAATAATCACATAAAATATCCAATCTCACTATTGAATGCTCAAAATCACAAATCGAAAGCATCGGGACGATCACCGCATCGAGGCGAGGAGATTGTCCCCTTGCCACTGCCGGCCGCCGTCCGCTGCCAAAAAATGGAACTTTACCACCAGATTGTTCCTCTCATGGCAAAGATTCCAACGTCACCTTCCGTTTCCAATTTCGAGTAGTGTACACACCGAAATGGGCCAAAAACCTATATTTTCTCCTTTTCTTCAACGAGCTCTAATCACCACCTTGCCGTCATTGAAATTGCCATGCAAAGGTACCATCGCGTTCCTCTCATCAAGAGCTTCCTAACCCTACCCTCGGAATGGAGAATGGTCGTTGAAAAAGAAAAAACCCGACAACTCCATGACATGCACGCCTCGGTCCTCCTCCATTTGCTGCCGCTCTGCCACACGGTTAGTGTTTCTAAGGTGTGGGAAGTGTTGGTTGTGGTGAGGGGAAGAATTTGGTTGGTTGGAGTGGAAGAAAAAGCTTCCGAAAATGGGCCAGAGATGGTGGTTTAGATTCGGTGAAGAAGAAGAAGAAAAGAGAGAAAAAAGGAAGAAGAAAATGAAGGAAGAAGAAAAGAAAAGAAAAAAAACGGAAGGAAAAGGGTTTGCCCATTCCTAAAATTTAACCCCTTTTTTTATATATAAAATTTTAAATTATACAATTTTTTCCCCAATTTTTAGAAAATTATGATTAACCCCAAATTGATCAAAAGTGTACACAATTAAGTATATAAAAATTATAATTTAACCCACAATTTTTTTAAATAATTAATAACATGATATTCATAAAATTTTCAAATAATGATGAAATCGTATGTCATAAATAAAATAATTAAAATTTTAGGGGTGTTACAACACCTCTTAAGTAAATTTTTTTTCCCAAAAATTTTGCAAGAGGCGTGGCTTCTTTTGCATTGTAAAATTTCTTTAGGCTTTTTATTTTTTATTTTTTTAATTTTGACCAAAGAGGCGTGGCTTTGTGCTATGCCTCTTTGGAATTTTTTTTTTAAATGCAAGTGCCATGCCTCTAGCATGAAATTTTTTTCTTTTTTTTTTTGTTTAATAAAAATGTAGTAGTTTGATGCCTCTTGCATGTGAATTTGAGGAAATAATTTTTTTTTCTAAAAATTGGCAAGAAGTATGCTTGTAGCATTAGGGCTGACATAAAATAGAAATAATTGCATTTCTATGGTAT
Source organism: Jacaranda copaia (assembly GCA_014898725.1). NCBI lineage: Eukaryota > Viridiplantae > Streptophyta > Magnoliopsida > Lamiales > Bignoniaceae > Jacaranda > Jacaranda copaia. The sequence goes on along the minus strand of JACGDI010005424.1, from coordinate 133,366 downwards.
TATACAAGATTAGGGCTGACATCAGCTCTAATTTTTTTATTTAATATTTTTATATTTAAAATTTAAATTAATTAATTTTTTAAATATTTAAAATGAGTCAAAAAAATAGTATAAATTTTGAATTTTTTTGTAGAAATATGCCATTTTATAAAATGCAAGTGTTTCAATTGGTGTGATGTATTAACTCATGAAGGGATACTTGTAATGTTAGTATGTTGACTAAAATTGGCATGTAAAATCATAGTACATGATTTTATATATTAATATATTTTTGAAGAATTATCATACATTCTAATCATAAATAATGCTGTTAATTTGAAGAATTATCTTACATTCTTGAAGAATAATATATGGATTTTATTTTTTAAGTATGTTAGTGAAATGTAACATAGATCAAAACTATCTAAATTTTTTGAGATTTTCAACTAAATTTATTATTCATAATGTTTGACACAAAGGAACAACAGAGAACATAAAATATAATTACAAAGTTGGAAGAATTAAGGATGTCAGGCTTGGGCTTCAGCTTCGGCTTAGGCTTGATGGCGGGCTTGTTGTCTCGTACATGCTTGGGGCCAATCAATTTCATTTTGGATATAAATAGTGCGATCCCTTCCTATAACATATCTTTCTCTATAGGCTGGATTATGGACTAGTTCAAAATTAGGCTCATCCTAATAGTCTTCGCCCCATATTAGCTGAAAGCTCCCTTGATATGTTGCCAAGTAATATTTAATATTGTAATATGGCTTGACAAATGCTGCAGTGTTTAACCCAAAATATTGGCATGCACGCATCACATGGGACCATGGAATATCAAGTTTAGCCCATTTTCCACATGAGCACTTACGTCTCCAAAGTTTGACAACTTGGACATGATTTTCTTGACCTGTGTGCATGTGCATTATGATTGAAGTTGATTGTTGAGTATAGTCAAATGTTCGAACAATGTACTCAATAGAATGGTGTTGCTAGTTGGAATATATATTATATGCACAATCGGCCCAATGTTGTTGCTTTTTTATCATACCATGAGCTTTGGTCATTCGATCAAGGAGTAGTTTGACACAATGAGAGAATGTCTGTTGAACAATAGCTATAATTGGCAATCAACGAACACCCTTTAGTACCCCATTGAAACACTTAGATATATTCATAGTCAGAATATTGCAATGCCATCCTCCATCATGACTGAAATTCCATTGAGCTTTGTCAATGTTTTGCAAATATGAATAGACATTCTCATTAGTTTCGCTTATTTTTTTTCCATATGCCTATCAAATTTTTGAATTTGGACTGTAGTGTCGACTTTCCAACATAAATCCTTTAATTGAACATTTCTAAAATATTTATTGAAGTTGGAGTAGACATGACTTAGATAGATTTGATGTACTCCGCGAGGAGGCATGAAATCAGGTATTTATTCAATAGCAAATAAGAGGCCACGGTAACAATAAAAAATCAAGCACAAGCCTTCTGTCCCTCTGACAATGTGTTCAGACAACATTCCAGAAACCACTTCTAAGATAAAAAGATTTCTTCATTGATAATTGCAAAACTTGTTGATTTGCATCTATAACTACCGCAATCAGCATCTTGTATCTATATTTCATATATAGACGAGTTCCGTCAACACTGATAACTTTGTGGCTATATTTGAACCCATAATACACGGTTTAAATGCCCAAAACACATACTTCAACATATTTTGCCTTAGTATCCCTATTTGTTGATGCTCCTACTCAACAATGGTGTCTGGATTCCACTTTTGGAGAGCTTGCATATACTTAGGCAACAGTTTTACTGAAGTCTCCTATGTCCCAAAAATGTGCTCTTTTGCATGTTTCAATGTATTCCATGCCTTGGCGTATGAGATTTTGTATCTATATTTGTCCTTCACAATTTGCAGCACACTTTTTATCTTATATGCTGGCTCGTTACAAACATATCCCAACAAGTCCATAGCGATCATTTCATCACTTAGTTTTTGATTATCAATCGAAGCTTCATTTATCAAACAAGTATGAGGGCCTCCATACCTTGTAATCATCCACATTCCTATTTGCTCTTTTAGAATTGCCTGAAAACTCCATGAATACTCTAGTTTGCACACCACTTTTCATAATTTTGGTATACTCTCAAGTATTTGATATTCTCGTCTAGCAACACAATAGAGAAATCCTTGACAGCGCCTTAACATGCTTCTTATCTTTGAAAACTATGTCCTTATCGAGCTTTCCGCAGATATTATCATAATAAGTCCCCAACGCTCTAGATGGAATATCCATAGAGTCTCCTTGTAGATCTTTTTCTATTGTGGAGAAGAATGGAATGACAGGATACAAGTGTGATTGATTTGCCACTTGTGCTTGATTGGAGGTTCTCTCACCATAGGGTGGTATAAGCTCTTCATTGGCATCATTGGCTACTTCATCCATGTTATAATTGTTAAGCTCTGAATCACTAAGCTCTCAATCACGAAAACTATCTACATATAGTTCAGGGGAGCTAGGGTCTGTATGTGGGCTCTCATGCTCATACTGGAATCCTCTCGAATATTCTTGGTGGGAAGTACATTGGCATGTTGATAAGATGTAGAACCACTACCATATACATCATGAATTCCAAAGTTTTCAAGGCCATCTGTTATGGTTGGCAAGTCAAGAATCCTTGACTCTAGGTATAGAATTGTATGACCATATTCGTCACTAAATTGAGTGGCGTACTAGTCTCCTCTTAAGAGACTTTATTATGATGTCGGAGTACTGCCCAAGGGATATTGCATTAGAAGTGACATGAAGGATCCATGCTCCCTTTGTAATAACATATCTTGCATATTACTAGAGCATATTGGTTCAGCTTCAACAAACAGCTCCACACTATTTATGCCAACCCTTGGATCCAACAAGTTTGATAAATTAATATCATTTTCCACCTGCATGATAGTTGATATGTGAGCCTCTTTATCCAAATAAATTTTTGCCAAAATTTTTAAGAAATATTGGTTATTATAACCCAACACTTCATATAACTTTGACAATAACTCCTGGTATGTTGTCGAACGGGAGAGTGGTACATATCTACATGCAGGATGATAATAACTCATAGAATTAGAGTCTCTTGTAATATTTGCTCCACTATATACCATAATGTGTAACATATTCATATTCGCTATACCTGCAAGAATAATGTTAGTGTTTATTGGTATTCCTCAAAAACTTTTCCTTTCTCTCTTTTCTTTCACTTGCTTCTTTTATTTTTTCCTCTCTTTCGTTCCTCTCGACTCAATTTTGTTCACACAATTCTTCGCTTTTTTTGTATATGAGTGACTCACTTCACCACTTGATTAGAATTTATGTTTGATTGGTTCAACCACAAAAACCTTATTACATATTTTAATTATACCTGATTTTACTATATTTTTTCACGCTTATAGGTTGCTCTTATTGTATCTTTTGACCATGCCTAATTTTGTTATATTTTTGCATGCCTAGATTGTACTGATTACTATATTCTATCACGCCTTGAATTGGGATGATAGAATGTACTAATTACTGTATTCTGTTAGGCCTTGAAGTGGGAGGCTAGAATGTGCATGGTAATAGTATCCTAACACGTCTTGCAGTGGGAGAGTGGGGCACACAACTTGAAGTGGGAGAGAGGCACTTTTTGCTTGTGTGGAAGGGGGGCACACGACTTCAAGTGGAAGGGGGGCACTTGTTGCTTGTGTGGGAGGGGGCACACGTCTTGAAGTGGGAGGGGGGCATATAAAACATAAGAGGTGACGTGAGATTCAATGGAAAGGCCACGCCTTTCAATTATTTAGTGGATAATTATTCAATTGAAAGGTGTGGCCTTAAGCCACACCTTTGTATTACATTTAATTGAAAGGTGTAGCTTGAGGCCACACCTTTGCATTATATTAAATTGAAGGGAAGCCACGACTTTCAATCGAGTTTTGAAGATTTGCAAGATGTGGCCGTTGCCGTGGCTGGCCACACTTTTCATGGCAAATGTTTTTTTTTCTTTCTTTATTATATTTTTAATTTAAGTAATTAAAAAATTGCATTTTTAAATATGGTGCACGCATCAAAATTAGCTTCGAATAGAGTTATAAGCCAATATTTTCAATATATAAAAATAGTGTTATATGCAAAGTTGAACTTTAAAATTACAAACAATAGAAATGATACATGATATCAATCATCTCCACCAGAAATATAATAATTAGGCTTATGCTCTGCGTGATTAAGTACATTATGAATCTCATGCTTTCTGAGTCTTTGACCTCGTGCAAAAGCAACTTCTTCTGCTAGTTCCAGCAAGTGATACCTGCAACGACACATAACCATTCTATTATTTTTTTTCTTATTCTTGCAACAGCTCTTGTACACTCTTCTTCTCCATTCCTAGGCATTGTTAGTGATCGAAGCTGTGGAATGCGGACACCAAGCCTTTGTAGATCACATATCAACACCTTAGATTCATTTACTCTATATGCCCATTCCCTTCGGAGTTCATAATAATATTCTACTAGATCTTGGTAATAAAATGATAGATAGTCATCATTTCTTTCTCTCAATAATCATGTGTATTTATGCTAAAAAAAAGGATCATCTCCCATTTGAGTACAATTCTAGATGAAGGTATGTGGAGGGTGAGTTATATATTTATAAGAGGAATAGATAAATATAGTCGTGCGAGCAAAAAATTTATTTCTTCATTATAACACCGTACATTTTTATTTCTTAGTTCAATAGCTCAGCATGCCATGCCTTTTCATGTGAATCACTATTTTAGTCCTCCCCAGTCTTACTATTCACTCATATTGTTTATCTTTCACTTTTCACTATTCTCCACTATTCACTTACTATTCAATCACTATTCATTAGATTCTTTACTTTTCACTCAATTTTCAATAACTATTCACTCACTATTCATTAAATTTTGCAAAGCCTGAATAATTCATTTACATGGTATAATTGTCTATAAATATGTAGGTTCAATCATAATATCTTAGTTTATTAAAATGGAGCCATTCAGAGCACTAAAATTATATTATACTCCTGGTGATCTTTTTCATGCCATGATCCAAATCAAAGATACTCTTCATCAAACTTAGCAATAATAGAAGAGGAATGGAGTCGTCGTGTATATGAATAAGAAGACCTCATCATAGAGTGTCGTGAACTTAGTATTTATTATCCTCGACAAAAAGCCATCACCATGCCCCAAGGTATACCTCAAGAGCAGACAATAGCTCTTAATCGCATACGTAAAGAAAATAATAGGATGGCTATACGTACAGGTCGTGTTCACTTTCAACAAATATCAAGACACTGCCATGCAGTCAGTGAAAGTCCTATTTATCGATAAGATGTGGAGATGTTTGATGAGGAGAATAACTAGACTTTCATTTTATGTCAGTAATTTATCTTTTTTTCTCTTTCCTATGCCACTTTTATATGTTGTACTTTCACTTAATTATAATTGTTTTAATTATATCATTAAATTTATTTTTAATTTAAGATTAAATATGGTAAATAATCCAGTGAAGAACATAAATATTCATATAGAAATTGTTTGGATTAAAACATAATTACAACTTTAGCAAAATAAAATTACGATCAAACTCTAAAAATGCCCTCTTGTGCCACAACCATGTCGAGTCCTATTTTTTCATTGTCTTTGACCCTCATCAACTCCTACATTATCTTGTGGTGGTTGTTGCCTTTGATCCTCATTCAAATTAAAATTACGTCATGAAAATGTGGTAGAGCTCGATGAAGCATGATCACGATATGCTCCTAACATATCTAGATATGACATTGGTAATACATGAAATATGTGGCATGCTAGTGCAAGTTCTGAAAAGTTTAGTCCAACTGACCTCTAACCTAATCCAAGATTTGTATCCACCAACATAAAGAATAACTGATTGAACATCGATGTATATGGAGGCAACGGTGTCAATTCATTTTGTTGTACTGGTTCTAGTATGTAACAGTCTGCATATAAGTCAGGATTAACACCGAATGAACCCATCACATCAACTCCACCTGATGAAGTATTTTTCCTATTCAACTGTGAATGCATTTGTGCGGAACCACCCCCTGTCGAGCTGCTAGACCTAATATCCTACCTTCGCCTTCTCTTATTTCTACTTTAGCTCGTCTCTTGTTCTGCAGTAGTTGGTTATTACGCCACCTCAAATGGGAATTATCGCGCAGCTATATTTGACACCTTCATAGCAATCAACCTAGTTTGGTCTCTAAATTATGTCCATGATGTAATTTTAGAATTATCAACAATGGAATCACAATTGAGCACTAGGTTTTGCATTCTATCATACTGTAATGTGAAAAATAAGTGATTTAATGTTAAATAATCTTAATTGTAAAAAATCAATATTATACAACAGAATTCTATACATAACCACATCATGTCATAAATGAGTATCATCTGGACGATGTCCTATGTTCATGGTGGCATAGGGCGGTGATATAAATCGTTGTGTGATCTGATTATACCAAGCCATATAGCTAGTATGTAGATTGAGATCCCATGATAGTGGGTTGTTGAACAATAAGTTGTTCTATATTATCTCATTGAGAAGCCCACTTAATATGGTATGACCCCCAATCTGTATCAGCACAACCTCTACGGGATAAATTGTGTAATCGTAAATTACATTCTACTAGCAAAGGAGGAATATTTTGGTGCATGCCAAATTATCGCAGAACCCACTCAGCATGATGTATCTCAATTATAGCATAGTTGATCAAATGACATCTTGCGGTCCAAAGTTCTAGAGCACATTCGGGTGGTAAATTTTGAATGTCAGGTGATTCTATAGCGTAAGGTTGCCATATAAACTGTATATAAAATATTGAAGTCATATTCAAATAACTTATATACTTAATTTTAATATCGTAAAAAAATACAGTAAAAATAAATGAATTTAGTCACCTAATGTGCTGACATTCTATCAAGCATAGATTGCATAATCTTATAGAATGGCTTGCAGTATGTGAAAATGTAAAATACTGAATCCACCTACACATATAATTAAGCTATAAATTAATTTATAATATATATATATATATATATATTTAGGAATGAATATAAAATCACAATTGAACTTATATTATCGAGCACCATATGGAGGCATTGGCAGTTCATGGCCATCAATTACCCGTGGTTCCATATTAATGCGGGGCATTACATCTCTAGGTGCTAGAGGTCTAATCCGTGACCATGCCCAAATCTACAAGTGAACTCTCCTATTTAAAGGGCATATAATAATAAAAATACATCTATGTAATATTTATTAAATCTATATATTTTACCTATAGTACTTGAATTGCATTACCAATATTTAGTTTCCTCCATTGGCATGCAGTGCATAGCTCACGGTATAAGAATGACAAAACTGCACTTCCCCAACTAAAGTTATGAACAGGGGTGTAAACGGATATTAAACGGATCGAATACACTATTTTCAAATTCGTATCCGTTTACCTTTTCGAATATTCAGATACGAATACAGATTTGGTAGATATTAAAAAATAATATCTGAATTTGTATCCATCGAATATCGATCGAATTCAGATATATCCGTATCCGATTATAATTATTTAGATTTATTCATATTTTATTAAACTTATCCGTATTCAAATTATTTTTTTATATCCATATTTGATAATAATTATTTAAATATCTATTTACAAATATCCAAATACGTAAATCTATGAACTTATAACAAAAATATATTTCAATTAATAGAAGAAACTATATAATTTCATTAATAAGAAAGCAATCAAATAAATAATATAATTTTTAATTAATAATTGACTTTATAGTTGATTATTAGTACTTATTCATAATAATAATGGCATTTAAGTATATTAATTATAAAGTCAACCAACAATAATTGTGTTGATTAACTTTATTTTTCAACTTTTTCTCTATATTACAATAATTTTTTGAATATTTTCTTTTTTATTCCCAATTTTTCAATTATAATTTATATATATACATATATGAATTATGAGATTTTAATTAAAAAATATAAAAATATATTATTTGATAAATATGCATTCAGATCGGATATTAAACGGATTGGATATGCATTTATCATATCCGTATCCATTTATAATCGGATATCTACTAATCAGATACAGATAATATATACTTTAAATAGATGCGGATAAATTTTGTATAAACGGATACGAATGCGAATGGTAAATAAATTTTTGAATATACATTTATAGCCCTAGTTATGAACATCATGTATATTTTCAAAGTGCTTCAAATACACCAACGACACTTCATTGCCTAAAGAATCTGGGTATATGACACCACCTAAAAGTACTAATGCACATGCACATGCAATTTGTTCTACCTCTAAATCAGAGCTGTCATTTGTAATACATTAGTTGTGAATTTGCAAGGCAATAGTTATCAAATAGAGTCGAGATCTTCTAAATTCACTATCGTGTGGCCTGAAACCAAGATACTACACATAATATTCTTGCCACTCATCAATCTCCTAGTTAGAGTCTTTACCAGTAATAGGTCAACCTCATATTGGTAAGCTCCACATAACTGCCACATTTTGAAGTGTAATTGTAACCTCTCCAATAGAAAAATGGAAGGTGTGAGTATCAAAATGCCATCTCTCCACTAAAGCCATGATTAAGTGTAAATCAATATTAAAGTGCCCACAATTATATACACCATAAAATCTCATCTCATGTAATAAATTTAAAACTCGGACATGTAGCTCTGCATGACTTATGACATTCCAAAAAGAATTATCTCATTGCCTCACCACAAGAGTGTTGTTGACATTCCCAACAGATACATCTTCTAATCGATGATTAGATTGCTTGTGCAGAACTGTCGGATCGCGTGGACCATACACATTTGCGGTATCCATCCTACAAAATAAAATGAAAATAAAACAACTATGTCATCATCTATATATAATTTAAATGTAATTTAACAAAGATTATGCATATTTGTACTAAAAATAAAAATAAAAAGAACTAAAACAAACACAGAAACATTCTTCAAATATTTGAATTTTATTATATCATTAATTTATAAAAGATTTAAAGTGCTTTTGGGCTCAATTTTTACTTCTTAAAATAATTAATTATTAAATAATTAAATATAAAATAAGGGTTTGTTCTCCTACATTTTGGAGAAATATTTTTCAAACCCCAAAAAAATTTCAAAATGCATGCACGTTGCCCAATTTGTTTTTCTCACAATACTACAATTTTTTACCAAAAAAACTCATAATTCAACCAGAAAAAGCCTACACCCTAAAAAGTAAACTACCCCATCATTTTCTTACTCTATCTTTCATATCACTCATTTATTTATTGTGAAATTAAAATAAGTAAAATAATTATCATGAAATTTAATTAGAATTAAGTAAAATATTTTTTTTACTTAAACTAAGTAATTTATTTATTAAATAATATATTAATTAAACAATGAGTTAAAGCAAATAATTAACTTATTACTTAATTAATTTAATTATTTAAATAACTTGTTATGCATATATTAATTATGTTTATAATTAAATATTATGCTTATTTGTTTAATAAATAATTTGTGATTTAGTTCCATATGATATAAAATTATTTATTTTTACATAAATTGTAAACAATAAATAGTTAAATAATTATATTTTAAGAATAAACAATAATTAGTTTATCATTATTGTACAATAATTAATTTTTTTCATAAATCGATATCAATAATTATGATATAATTATGATAATAATTGATTTTTTATAATTAAGATACAACTATAATTTCATAAATAATTAATATTTATTAATAAATTCATAAAAATATAAATTTTAACATAAAATCACCTATTGAATTAATTACACATCATTTTATTACAATAATATATCAATTATTGCATATATTTACATATAAATCATCCAACTATAAATACACATACATATATATAATATATTGCATAAAAAAAATTACTTTTACCATATAAACCAAACACAAAGTAAATGATTTGATATCAATAGTAAAGTTTGTCTCCTCTTAAAACTTAAAGAAATAAATAATTAATTTAAAAATTATTTTTCATATTTTCCTAAAACAAAAAGAAACACTTGGCACATTCTTCAAATTTTTTCCCAAAAATTTATTTTCCCAAAATATTTTCTACAAAATGCCCAAAATATAAGAGAACAATCCCTAACATATTTTATATTAAATTATAATAATACCATACTTATTATTTAAATTTAATTTTAATTTTTTTAAAAAATAAAAATTATATATTTTTTAATAGGGGTTGATGTCGGCCCTACAAGGGCGGACATTAGCCCCAGCAGTGCCATCATGGGCGCTACAAAGAGCTTGAAAAGGCACCTGAAACAAGCGCCTTTTCAGGCATCACAGGTGCTAAAGTTTTAACACCCGTGACTATATATATGTATACAGTATATTATATTATATTATAATACATATATATATATATATTATATTATCACAACATATACAACATATTATATCTTATATATTATATATAAATTAATATATTTATAATACAGTTAGCAAATGTAATTAATCTATAAAATGTGATACACATAATTTATACTACATATATTTTTTAAAAAATTTCATCTAATATAGATTAACTTCATTATTATGAACCCCAAATCTTTCTAACTTAATATAAATATTATTAATAATTAATATCAAAATATTAGCATTTTAATTACTTGATAACCACTAATGTAAAAATTAATATTTCAGAACACGCTTTTATTTCCTTTCTAGTTTTGCATGAACTGTTAATTAGAAAGAAAATACCATAAATATCAACTAATGCTACTGTCATGTCTATTAGTCTTAAATTATTCAAACTAAATGTTAAAATTAACATCGGATTCACAACATAGAGGTGTGGTTTCTCTCAACTGATTAAAAAAAATAATTAAACCAAGAGAATTAAAAAGAAAATTCCAAGAGGCATGGCACCAAGCCACGCCTCTTGTGGAATTTAAGAAATAAAAAAAATCCTCATGCAGCCACGCCTCTTGTGAATTTTGGTAGGGAAAAAAAAATTTACTCAAGAGGCATGGCATGAAGCCACGCCTCTTGATAAGAGAATTAAAAAAAAAACAAAAATTCCCAAGATGCGTGGCTTGGTGCCACGACTCTTGTGGAATTTAAAAAAATAAAATAAAATAAAACCTCATGCTTGATTAAAAAAAAGAAAAGTGGGCTTATGTTAAGGCGTGGGTTGAAGTCACACTTTCTAACACTTTTGCAACTTCTCCACAACCACGGTAGTTTTGAAATTTTTGTCTTTTTTGGCTATATTTTCATAAATTAGCCCCTTTCTGCCTTGTCATCTTGGCAAAATCACTCCCCATGGCATGAAGGTCATGAAACTCTAGAGTTCAAGGGTATGAGTGACACCAAAGAACACTTGCGAAATTTCCTAGCACGAATGGAGCTCTATGATCTAAAGGAAGCTACATATTGCAAGGCATTCTATACAGTGTTAACCAAATACACCCTAGCATGATTCAACTAGATGATCGCCGGAATATTGATCACTAGATAGAAGCAGTTAGTGCAGAACGTCCTCCACAACTTTTCCATCAACTGCGAGTGCCCTAAAAGAGCAACCTACTTGTTTCCTATCAAATAGAAAAAGGCAGAAAGCTTGATTAAGTACACTAATCTATTCAGCTAAGCAATGCATGAGATCCCCATCTTAAGTAGGAGTTCCTGCTTAGCATCATCTAATAGAACTTGATGCATTAAAGTTTAAAAAATCCGTTGTAGGAAAGCTGCCCACCACCCTTGAGAAACTCCTCATCCGAGCAGAGAAGTACATTTGAATCAAGGAAACGATTGATCTGATAGATGCCAATGAGTGGAAGTTGCAAGAGGAAGGAACCAACACAGGCGAGAAACCGAGCAACTGCCGCCACAACCTTCCTAAATTGTTATTCAGGTATACTACCTTGAATGCCTTGAGTGCGGAAATACTCATTGTCACCGAGACAGCAAGGCTTAGTATAACATCTCTCAAAAATGATGGATAATCCCAAGAAACAAAAGTTCAAGAAGTACTGTTGCTTCCACTATGATTGTAGCCTAGATGCTAAATAGTCCCAAGAAACAGTCTCGACAAAGAAATAATGGGAACTGCCAGTGTTCACCTATGCAATAGTTAGAGTCTCGCCAGAGGCAGTGGTAGTGGGAGACTAGCAACTTACCTATGGTCGGTGTCATTTTTGTTCCCTAGAAGGACCCACTAGAGGTGACTTCTCTAATGCACAGAAGGGCTTGCAAGGGCAACCAGGCAAGCACATTCCCATGGTCTGGGGATAACTCTTGGCATAAATGATTTTTCATTTATTTTTAACCCTTAATTTTAATCGATTACTCCCAAACTTTAATCAATTTATTCAATGCTTAATTAAAGCTAAATTTTTTATTCCACATTTTATTGTTTGAAATGTAATTGATTTAATTTATATTATCTCGTTCATTTCTATCAACAAAGTTGGCTGTTGCATCTACAATAGATATAAAGATTAGTGATAATTAATAATTTAGTTTAATGCCAAATATTAAAATTAAATGCGAGTGTGGCTCAACATTGTCCTAAACTTGGTCTTTAATTCTTTTGCAGATGTTTTAATAGCTTATTATGTGTTATATTGTAACATTTCATATAATAGATTTAATATCTTTTTAGTTACTATTATAATTTGCAAATATGAGGATATAAATAATAATAGTTTTAAGTAATAATATTTGCAAAATAATTGTGTTTGATTATATTTACAAAAAAATATTATCCAGAAAATACAGTTTTAGAGTAGGAAACAATAACTTTATATAAAATAAGTAATATTCAACTTACTCTTTATCAAATAATAAGAAAACATAAGTTTCTTTTGACGCAAAAAACTTATATATAAATATATTCCCTGTTAAATGTTTAAAAATTTAAATCTATATATACACATATTGTATTACTTACGTTTCATTTTTTATGTTTAATTTGTGAAGAAATCTGATAAATTTCCATTGTCAATCTTGAAAAATTAATTTACCAAAATTTAAATATATAAAACAAAAAAATATATTATCCTCTTCAAAAGTTAAGGTTAAAAGTCAAAATTTGTTTTCCAAAACAATTATATTTTAAATGTATAAAAATTAAAAAACAAATAAGATAAAAAAAGATATAAACCCCACCTTATCCCATCTCCTACCCTCATCCGCCAAAAGTTGAGAATATACTACCCACGTTAATCCCATGTCCCATCCCTCCCACTCAAATACTCAAATCAAAAGTTAGAACATCACGTCCAATTTTAATTAAAATTATAGAAAATTATTAAATGTTAATACATATACATTTTTAAACGGGTATTGAGACCTTTTAGTTCTCACTTTAATTATATTATGTTCTACAAATCATATTTAAAATAATTGGGGCTCAAAATCTCGACATTTATTAGTTATTTTTTAAATAAAGATTATGTTAAAATATGTACTATATTCGTAAGTTAAATTCTCAACTTTTTATTAAATAAATATTATAAGAACTATTATTTTAAGAAAAAAATTAATAAATATAAAAAGTTGTTCAAAGGCAAGTACCTTGGTTTAATTAAAGTATTAATAAAGAAATAACAAGTTAAAAATATAAATAAAAATTTTAAAAATTATGAAGATAAGGATTTTAGTCCTAAATTTAATTAAAATTATAGAATTTTATAAATTAATATAAAAATTATTAAAAAAATAAGAATAAAATCATCGCATTAATAAAACCTATGAAAATATTTTTTTAAAAAATCTTTTTAGTAAATGATAATGCTACATATACCAAAAAGAAAAATAGTAAACAATAAATAAACAGACCTAGTTAAGTAATAACTAAATAAAAGGCCAATGAATTCAATCAATTAAGCTTAGTAAAATGGGCACCTACACGCAAATGGGTTGAAGCCCTCCAAGCTCTTCATTACTATGAAGACCAATTTTCAAAGTCAAAAGAGGGACACAATAACTCACTTGTGAAAAAATTAGAGCTCTAATTCTATGCAAGCACATCTGGAGCAATCACTATCTAAATTTTACTAACTTACAGAAAGGGTCCTACCTCAACTTTTGAGTATGTAACATCCCTAAAATTTTATTTATGATATATAATTTTACTATTATTTGAAAATTTTATGAATTTCAGATTATTAATTATTTTAAAAAGTTTTGTGGGCTAAATTATAATTTTTGTAGACTTAATTGTGTTGACTTTTGAATAATTTGGGGCTAATCGCAATTTTTTAAAAACTTGGGGTAAAATTTCATAATTTAAAATATTAAATGATTAATTTGGAAATTAAAATTTTATAAAAAAAAAGTCAAATGAAAAATGAGATTTAAAGAAACGGGCAAACCTTTTTCTCCATTATTTTCCTTCCTTTTTTCCTTCTTTCTTTTCTCGTCCATTTTCCTTCTTTTCTTCCTTTCACTGAAGCTCCACCACCACCACTAGCCAACTTCTTCGGTGACCTTTTCAACCTCCTAGACCCATCAATCTCCTCCCCACACCACCACCTACACTCTCAACCATTCAAACACCTCACCCAAACGGCAGAGCAATGGTGGTGAAAGAGAACCAAGGAAGACGAGCTACGGTGGTAGCTGGGTTTTGTATTTTTCAGTGGCCATCATTGACTCTAAGGGTTGAGTTAGGAAGCATTTGACATGAGGAGCACATTAGAGCCATTGCATGGTGACTCTGACAATGGCGAGACGGTGATTGGAGCACAGTGGAGGAAAGAAAAACTCAGCTATTTTTGGCCCATTTTGACGTCTACGTTGCTCAAAATTGAAAATGGGAGGTAGCATTGGAATCCTCTGATTGAGAAGAACAATTTTGTGGTAGAGTTGAGTTTTACAGTGGCGGCGGATGGCAACCAGCAACGGCATTGTAGCGGTAGCAGAGAGATAGTCTCCTCATCTCGATGCAGTGATCATCCCGATACTATCAGTTTGTGATTTTGAGCCCTCGATAGTGAAATTGGATTTTTATTGGTTATTGCGTGTTATAAAAAATATGTACATGTATGCATGCAATTGCTAGTTTTTGTTCGGGATGAGCTTTTGAATTGATATATGTATCTCCATGATTGTTTACCTGTGCAAGGAATGGGGAGATGGGAGGTACGAATTATGGACTCGTATGTTGGTTAATAATAAATTGAATATTAATTTTGATATCGGAAACTATTATAAGTTAAATAGTGTTGAAATGGGAATTTGACTAGCAACTTAAGCATAAATATTGCTTAAGATTGCGATGTCTTGATTTGTTATTATGGAAATTGTGTTATTTTGGATTTAACCTAGACCGTTGTAAATAATTTGGAAATATTGATTCTAGAGAATTTTGTATAGAAAGATATTCATCTATATTATCCTTTTGATAGATAAGGTATTAGAATGCTTGATGCATTTCTATAAAGTTATTAGGATTGAACAAGAATTTTAATTTTTGAAATATTTTTCTAATTAGGTGATGATGAGCTGGGTACCGATGAGCAGTAGATTCAATTTTGATTGTTGCTAATTAGGACTGCAAGAGGTGAGGGTCTCCTACTTGGGTTATTACTTTGTTAAGCTACTCGTAATTATTGGAAACCCCTGTGAGGGTTTGCTAATCTGGTGTTACATTTCTTATTTGTGTTTGTAATAAGCCCCTATCTGGGTTTTGCTATTTCTGAACCGTACTCTAAACTGTGTTTGAAATCTGTCTACTATCTATTATCTAATTTATGATTTAAATACCCCTGTGAGGGTTATCTCTAATGTCAGTTCTATTTTCTATCCACTCTGGTGCCCAGAACTTCTATTTCTTGTCTGTTATTTTGATATCTATTAGTCTCGTATCTGTACTATCTATACTGTATCTATTGCCTTGTCAGCATATCTGCTATCAGTTTTGTGTTTATCAATCATGCTAGCTTATTTGTGTTCTATTTACTATTTTTCTATTGCCTTGGTGGTATTTTGTTCTGTTTTATTCTGATATGTTAATCTAAAATTGACAATGCGCTAGGGATTTTCCTTTGGGCATTTATATAAGTGGTTATTCTATTATCTATATGGTGATTATGTAGGCTAAGAGCCATACTGGGCGGTTTGTTTGGTTTTGCAGGGGCACGCTAGGGATTTTCCCTTGGGTACGAGCAATATGCTAGGGATTTCCCCTTAGGTATCAACGATGTGCTCTACAGTTCATATAGGCATCTACTATATACCAAGCTATTACGCTTAGGTAAATTATCTGTCTATCTAGTATAAGGTAGATCTGCAATGCATGTCTTATAGCCTTTTCTTGGAATGCATCTGGTTTGGTTGATTTGCCTAAATGATTTTTGTCTGCTTGTAATCTATTTTTGGAGCAATAAGGGAGGAGAGTTTCATGTTTACTTTTCTGCATTGTCTGTTTTTCGAATTCTATTCTATTCAGACTGATAAAAAAATATGTTTTATCAAGTTGAGTTTCTCCTCGGTAAGCACTGCTGTTACTTTATATATCCCTCACTAAGTTTTTGGACTTATTTCCATGTATTTCATAATCTTTTAGACAGAGATGGGCTTTGATGGATGCCAGGTTTGGAATGAAGTACATGGTTGTTTTGTAATAGAACTAATGCCGAAGTTAAGTAGGGAACTTGTGATTGTTTGGTTGACCTTAGAGATGTTGTGACGTATAAATTTTATTTTGAAGGTTGTTGTGTAAGATAGAAATGATGGCATGATCTGTCAGATACTATAATTTAACTAAGTTTTCCAAACTCTTATGATATATCTATTTTGCGATTTTATTTAGTCTTGTTGGAGTTGAATTAGTGTTTAAATTTTAAGATGTTTGAAATTATGGGTCTATTGTTGAATTGTAACTCTGAGAATTAAGTTTGAATCAGAGTAGTACCTCAGTTTAGGTACTATCCCAAGGTGGGGTGCTACAGTGTAGCATCCTTGGAAATGACAGCAATTAAAGGAAATATTTATTGAAAAAAATAGCAGTATATTATAATTAAATATAATAAATAGTACTAATATAATTAATGAATATTTAGTCATCTAGATGGGCACCTATATCCCCATAGACTTCAACTTACTAGGCATTTAGTACCTATAAATATTAACTATTAAAGCCAAAGCGGTCACCAAAAAATCATTTATAAAAAATCACGAGCTTTAAATCTATGCATCCATGTTCTAAGAGCAAAAGCCCTATCAAACACATTTATTTTTAGAAAGAACCTCGGTTCCATTTTCGTGCAGTATCAAAGATGAACTTATTTATCATCATTAATATCTATAAACCTTCATTAATATATGTTAACAAGTTAATACTTTACTGTGGTCGATTTTTCATGTTAGTGGAAGGTTATAATCGCCATTATAAGAAACCTCAAGTAACAACATGGTTAATTTTGAATTTTTATCCATTTAGTTGTCATAAAGGGGATGAGATTCCAAAAGCTGTTGAAAAATGTTTGCCTGAGTAGGGAATTGATAAGACCATCACTGTGAATAATGCTTCCTCGAATAATGTTATAGTAGATGTAATTGTTAAGAGGTTAAACTCATAAGGTAATAGTTTACTAAGTGGCAAGTATGTACATATGAGATGTATGGTGCATACACTTAACCTAGTACTGGAAGAAGGGTTGAAGGGGCCAGATGAGCATGTTGCCATAGAACACATTAGAGGAGTCATGAGCTACATTAGTCGATCTTTCGCAAGGTACCAAAGATTTGTTGAATGTGTTGAGCAAGTAAAATTGCAAACAAATATGTTATTGTGTCTTGATGTACTTATTAGATAGAATTCCTCCTACTTGATGTTGAAGGCTGCAATAGCTTCGAAAAAAAGTCTTTAATTCATTTGAGGATAGTGATAAGGACTATAAGTGTGACCTTTCTCGAGTTGATGATGATGGAAATGTTTTTGCTAGGATTCCTACCTTGACTGATTGGGAAAAAAGCTGGTATATTGTTGAAAATTTTTCATTATCTTTTTGAGCTCGCTTAGAAAGTTTCTAGTTCTTTGCATGTGGCATGTTTTAAAGAGATTTCTCTTGTCTTGATGGCTCTAAATGAGTGTTCTGAACAAAACAATGACAAAGAATTAAATTGATGGCAAAAAGAATGAGGAAAAAATTGAGAAATATTGGGGATCAATTAAAAAATTATCAATATTTTATTATATGTTGTGATTCTTGATCTTCATAGAAAAATGGAGTCTGTTAGCTATAATTTTGACAAATTTATATGATGATTTTGTTAGAGATGAGTTGAAAGATGAGGTAAGGGTATGAAACAACTATTTAAGGAGTATAAAAGAATTTGTAGTGGTATCGTAGTTGCTTCAGGTCCTAATAGTGCCTCCACTTGTATATCTTTTAGTTTTTCTATGTTCAGGTTAACTGTTGGAGTGCTGAAAATGTTGGGTAAATTGTTAGATAAACTAATAAACATAAGAAAGTACCTTCGTTTTCATTTATAAAAGCCAAAATAATTTCTTAACGATGAAAAACTGCCAAAGTTGGCAAAGCATATGCTATTCTTGAAGATGTAAAATACCAAAGCTGAAGATCAAAAATTGCCACAAATATATGTTATTCTCAACTTTGAGTGTATGGTAGTTGTTGGTAAAACAAATTGTTGCTAGAGCTAATAATATCTTAATCTTAGTTACCTAATGATCAAGAGGTTGCAATGTTAGACTGAATAATAGAGTTGTTACTCTTCATCACTCTTTCCTCAACCAAAATTCACATGTTACCTTGTAAAGATTAACCTTAAGTTCACCAAGATTGCAGAAGTATGTCAAGATTAATCTCAAAATTGTATTTCGAGATATTGTTTTTGTCTTAAAATATTTATGCTTGAAATGTAATTAACTTGTATGTAGAAGACCTATGTTTAACTAAACATTTAAATCACATGAAACCATCTTAACTAAACACCAAATCTATCATGGGGAGGATAAAAAAAACAAGATAGCACAAAAAGAGTAAGAGAAATTGAAAGGATATTACTTAAGATATAAACACCTCATCCCTCAAGTTGCACTATCTCATTCTTCCTTTTAATTCATTTACAAATTAAAGGAATGACAAAACACATGCATCTTGGAGTGGGTAGAGTGGCGGTATCCCTACTGTGGGTTGTTGAGGGCTCAGATATTATTTCTTGACACCCAATTTTTGACCCCCATTTGTTGAAATTACCCTCATTAGGTACCCCCTGGGGTACCCCAAAATCCCCCATTATATTTTTTTTCATTTTCTAACATATAAAAATATAAATTTTGTTAATTTGTCATTCATTTTCATTGTGAATCAATTAATAACATTACATTTCATAGTTTACAAGTTCTATATCCCACCTAGGATGTGATTTTAAAATTTAAATGTAAACATTAGTTTTTAATATATTTGTTTGACAAAATGATTGTGAGAGTTTTTCTTTTGAAAGTTATAAAAATTTCCAAAATTTCAATAGATTATTGATTTTAAACAGATTACATTCTCCTTCACTTTAAAGTTTTGAGAATTGTTAATTAATTCAATACAATTTTGTTTTCAATGCAGATAATTAGATCGATACTTTTGATTTTGGAGATGATTCACATTATGTTGCCGTTGGAGTAAATGACAAGATGTTTTTCACTTCAGCTTCCAAAGAGGTAAATGACAACAGTACTCCAATTGACGAAGTAAACAACATGAATGTTGATCTAGAGAAGAAGATGTTGATTTAAAGGAGAATGAAGATAAACACATTAATGAGATGAATGAGAATAAGAGTGAAAATGATCCTAATTGTAAGAAAAGAAAATGTTATAGTAGGTTACCACATTGGATATATTTTGAAAAAGTACATTTTAAAGATAAAAATGATGTCCAACAAGTGAATGGTATTTGTACTTATTGTGGGGCAGAAATTATAGCCACTACAAGAAAACATGTAAATAATCGCCTCAAAATCGCTACATGAGTTCCAAAAAGAAATTTCATAAAGCAGGAACTAAAAAGAGACGGCTTCAAATGCAAACAAGTTTCTTTGGTATTAGTAATGATAAAACAGAAAAACAACTTGGCACTTGGCAGTTTGATCAAGAAAAAATTAAGAATGCACAATCTGTTGTGTTAATAGTTTATAAGCTCCTTTTCAAACATGTTGAGACCCTAGGTTTTATATATTTC
This sequence comes from Jacaranda copaia, assembly GCA_014898725.1. NCBI lineage: Eukaryota > Viridiplantae > Streptophyta > Magnoliopsida > Lamiales > Bignoniaceae > Jacaranda > Jacaranda copaia. The sequence continues at coordinate 113,057 of JACGDI010005424.1, read as the reverse complement.
ATGTCTATTGCTTGTCATATGTTTAAGATTTCATCTCAAAAGACTATAGTTGAAAGTATTAGTAGCATGTATTTAGATAAAAAGTTGAAGCTTGAGTATTTGTTTAAAGGAATCTTGCCAAATTTTTCCATCACCATTGATAGTCGGACATCAATTAAGAGAGTAAATTACATGTGTATGATTGCCTATTTCATTGATTCTTCTTGAACACTGCACAAAAAAGTTTAGAATTTTTGCCCAATCAATGGTCACAAAGGGGATGATATTGCAAAAGCTATTGAAAAATGAGAAGGTCTTTACCATCAGTGTGGATAATGCTTTTTCAAATGATGTTGCAATAGGTATAATTGTGAAGAGGTTGAATTCATAAGGTAATAGTGTGCTAGGTCGCAAGTGTGTACATATTAGATGTCTGATGCATATACTTAACCTAGTGTTCCAAGAAGGATTGAAGGGGCAAAACGAGCACATTGCCATAGAGCACATTAGAGGGGTCATGACATGCATTAGAGGCTCTCTTGCAAGGAACCAAAGATTTGTTGAATGTGTTGAGCAAGAAAAGCTACAAAAATATTATGTCTTCATGGACCTACAAGGTGTAATTTCACCTACCTAATGTTCAAGGTTGCAATTGCTTTGAAAAAAGTGTTTATTGCATTTGAGAATGTTGAAAAGGACAATGTGAATGACTTTTCTTGGCTTGATGATGATAGAAATATTTTTGCTAGGATTCCTACCTTAAATGATTCATAAAAGGTAGCTGTGTTGTTGAAATTTATTCGTCATTATTTTGAGCTCACTTTGAAAGTTTCTGGTTTGTTGCATGTGACATCAAATGTTGTTTTTATAGAGATTTCTCTTATCTTGATGATTCTAAATGATTGGTATGAATAAAATGAAAACAAAGAATTAAAATTGACGGCAAAAAGAATGAGGTAAAAATTTGTCCAATATTGAGATCAGTTAAGAAAATGAGCAAGGTTTTATTTTATGCTGTGATTCTTGATTTTCCAAATAAAATGGAGTTTGTTAGCTATACATCTGATCAAATTTATGATGGAAATTTTGATAGAGATGAGCGGAAGATGATGTAAGTGCATGAAATAACTATTTGAGGAGTATAAAAGGATATATATAGTAATATTGTTGTTGCTTTAGGTCCTAATAGTGCCTCCTCTTTTGTATTTTCTACTTATTCCATGTTTGGGTTAATTGTTGGAGCGCTTAAAAGATTAGGTAAACTGCTAGAGAAATTTATAAACAAAAAGTATCTTCTTTTTAATTTATAAAAGCTAAAACAATTTCTGGAAGATAAAAAATTGCCAAAGTTGGTAAGACATGCTATTCTTGAAGATGAAAATTTGCCAAAGTTGAAGATGAAAAATTGCAACAAATATATGCTATTCTCAACTTTTAGTGCGTGGTTATTGTTGGTAAAACATATTACTGCTAGAGCTAACAATATCTTTATCTTATTTACCTGACAATCTAGGGTTGCTATGTTGGACCAAAAAAGAGAGTTTTTACCCTTTGTCAATCTCTCTTCAACTAGATTTTACGTGTTGCCCTTGAAGAGATTAAGCTCAAGTCCATCGTCACCACAAAAGTGTGTTGAGATTAATCTGAAAATTAAGTTTTTAGATAAAGTGTTTGTCTTGAAATATTTGTTCTTGAAATTTAATGAATTTGTATACAAGATACCTATATTTAACAAAATATTCAAAGCACATGAGACTATTTTATCTAAATTCCTAATATATAATAGGAGAAAAGAGAATAGAGAGCACAAAAAGAATGAGAAACTGAAATGAAATTACTTAAGATATATATACTCTCCCATTTACAATCTATAGTATTTCATTCTTCCATTTCATTCATTTACAAATTGAAGGAATGACAAGACACATGCATCTTGGAGTTGAGGGGGGGGGGGGTTTGCTTACCCCCAATGAGGGTACTCGAGGGCTCGGGTATCATTTTTTGATACCCAATTTCGACCCCCATTTTTTGGGGATACCCCTATTAGGTACCCGTTGGAGTTGGGGTACCCCAAATCTGCCATTATTATTTTGGTTTTTTAATGGATAAAAATTAAAATTTTGTTAATTAGTCATTCATTTTTGTCATGAATTTATTCATAGCACTACATTTCACAATCCACAAGTTCTAAATCCCACCTAGTATGTAATTTTAAAAACCTAAAAGTAAACATTAATTTTTAATATATATATTTGACAAAATAATTATGAGAGTTTCTCTTGTGAAAGTTAAAGAAATTCCAAAAATTTCACTAGATTGTTGATTTTAAATGGATTGCATTCTTCTCCACTTTAAAGTTTTGAGAATTGTTAATTAATTCAATACAATTTTGCTTTCAATGGTAGGTAAAAAGATGGACACGTTTGATTCCAAAGATGATTCACATTAAGTTGCAATTGGAGCAAATAACAAGATATTTTCCACTTTGGCCTCCAAAGATGTAAGTGACCATAGTAATCTAATTGACAAAGTAAACACCATGGATGTTGATTTGTAGAAGAAGATGTTGATTTGGAGGAGAATAAAGGTGAATATATTGATGAGATGCATGAGACTAAGATTGAAAGTGATCATAACCATAAGAGAAAGAAATATGATAATAGGTCATCGCATTAAATACATTTTAAAAAAGTAAATTTTAAAGATAAAAATTATGTCCAACAAATGAAGGGTATTTGTAATTACTGTGGGGCGGAAATTATGGCCACTATAAGAAAATATGGGACCAATGATCTTAAAAATCACCACATGAGTTGCTAAAAAAAGTCTCATGCAGTAGAAACTGAACAGAGATGGCTTCAAATGCAAACACATTTTTTTTGGTGTTAGTGATAGTAAAACAGAAAAGCAACTTGGCACTGGGTAGTTTGATTAGGAAAAAATTAAGAGTGCATTATCTGTTATGTTGATAGTTGATGAGCTCTCTTTCAAACATGTAGAGAACTCAGGTTTTAGATATTTCATGTATGCTGCTTGTCCTGTTTTTAAGATTCCTCTCAGAAAATTGTAGCTAAAAATATCGGTAGCATGTACTCTAATAAAATGTTGAAGCTTAAGTCTTTTTAAAAAAAATCTTGTTAAAGAATTTCCATCACCACTAACACTTGCACATCAATTAAAAGAGTAAATTACTTAAGTGTGATTGCCCATTTCATGGATTCTTCTTGGACATTGCACAAAAAAAAAAATTGAATTTTTGTCCAATTAGTGCTCACTAAGGGGATGAGATTGCAAAAGCTACTGAAAAATGTTTGCGTGAGTGGGGGATTGATGAGAGGGTTTTACCATTGCTTGAATAATACTTCCTTAAATGATGTTGTAGTAGGTATAACTGTGATGAGGTTCAACTCATGGGGTAATAGTATATTAGGTGACAAGTATGTACGTATAAGATGTATGGTGCATATACTTAACTTAGTACTGCAAGAACATTATGAGTGTTAAAAAGCTTGAGATAAACATGAGTCTCATTTTTTCATACTTTTAGGGAAGGTAATGGTGCGGCGGATGGGTTGGCGAAGATGGTTACACAGCAGGTTGTGGGGGCTATGTTAACATATGAAGACCTTCCCTTGATCATCAAGCAGATGATTAAGATAGAAGAGCATGAAATACCTTTTGTGCGACTGAAATGAAGGGGCTGAGTGGGCTTATTGATTTCATAGGCTTTCTTTTTATTTTAGATTTGCACAAATTTGGGCATTTCTAAAGCTTGGGCCGGATGGATCCTTTCCAATTTTACCTTTTTGTCTTTTTGTGAGGGCCTTTGTGCAATTCTATAGCAATAGATAAGCCCGGGTTATTGATGTATAGGTAATTCTCCCTTTTTTTTTGGCTTTGATTGACTATCCTTATAAGCATCAATGTAACCTCTTTTTTTTGATTAATATATAGGTTAGGGTCATTATCTTAACCCCCCACACATCGCGGTTTAAAAAAAAGAAGGAAAAAACTTAGTATTGCAAGAAGGATTGAAGGGGCCAAATGAGCATGTTGACATAGAGCACATTAGAGGGACCATGATGTACATTAGAGGCTCTCCTACCACATACTGAAAATTTATTGAATGTGTTGAGCAAGAAAAACTACAAACAAATAAGTTATTGTATATTGACATGTCTACTATGTGGAATTCCACCTATATGATGTTAGAGGTTGCTGGCTTTGAAAAAAGTTTTTTATGCATTTGAGGGTGTTAGTAGGGATTATGTACATGACTTTTTTTAGGATGGTGCTGATTGAAATATTTTTGCTTGGATTACTACCTTAAACGATTGGCAAAAAGCTGATGTGTTGTTGAAATTTCTTCATTATTTCTTGAGTTTACTTTTAAAGTTTCTAGTTCTTTTTATGTGACATTGAATGCTGTTTTTACAAAGATTTCTCTTGTCTTGATGACTCTGAATTTAGAGTTGCATGAACAAAACAAAGGCAAAGAATTAAAATCAATGACAAAAAGAATAGGAAAAATTTTGACAAATATTGGGGATCAGTTAGAAAATTGAACAAGAATTTATTTTATGCTATAATTCTTGATCTTCATAGAAAAATGGAGTTTGTTAGATATATACTTGATTAAATTTTTTATGATGAGTTTGTTAGAGATGAGTCTAAAGATAAGGGAAGGGCATGAAACAACCATTTGAGGAATATAAAGGTATAGTGATATAGTTGTTAGTTTAGGTCCTAAGAGTACCTCCACTTATGTATCTTCTGTTGCTTCCATGTCTGAGTCAAGTGTGAGTGCTTTCTCCAAATCAACATCCATGTTGTTTACTTTGTCAATTGAATTACTACGGTCACTTATCTGTTCAAAGGCTGAAGTGGGAAACATCTTGTAATTTGCTCCAATGGCAACATATGTAAATCATCTCCGAAACCAAAAGTGTCAATCTCTATCTACTTTGAAAAAAAAATTATTGAATTAATTAATAATTATCATAACTTTAAAGTGAAGAAGAATATAATCTATTTAAAATCAAGAATCTATATTGAAATTTTGGAATTTTTTTTCTGACTTTTAAAAGAGAAACTCTCATAATCATTTTCTCAACTACATTACAGGTAAATGAAATTTATTAGTGACCCACCACAAAATATTCATCTACTTCCATAATAAATTGCTATTTCCTTCTATTTATACATTCTTTAGGAAGATAATTGAATTTTCACATACATATGATTCCAAATAATCAACAGTAAAGTAAAAAGGGAATTTTTGCATATAAAAGAAAGAATCCATCTAAAATTTAAACTTGTAACTTAAATACCGTTAAATATTATAGAGAGACAAAAGTTCAACTTATAGTCTCTTTTGTCATGCCAATTCGTTGGAGGTTGAATGGTGGTACTTGGAGTTGAGTTACTTTAATATTTTGGAGTGGGGACTTGGGAAGGGTGACCATTTGACCAAGGGCTTGAAAATGTTGATGGTTCTATTCTCCTGCAACTTTTCTTGGCTCTTGCAAATTGCAATTGATTGAGAGATGGGCTAAGGCTTTGGTTTATTTTTTAAAAAATAATGTGGTAAGAGCCTAATAAATTGGGCTCCAAATTTTGAAGGTCCAAAAACTTTATGTTTGTGATGTGCTATAAGTATTGGACTATTGGGCACTTGGGGAGTGACTAATTAGTATAATTTAAATTTTTTTTTCTAATAAAAACATAAGGTACTCGATCTAGTATCAAAAATCCCAACTTGATACTCCGCCCGAATATTATCAAGTACCCTCTTAATAACTCATTTGGATTTGAATACTAAAAATACCCAACACGAATGAGAAATACCCAATCAAGTTGGGTCTAGTACTTATCACATATAAAAAGTGCAATATTTCTTCTTCTTGAAAGTGGTGTGTACGATTGATGGGGTTGATGGTTCTCCATTGTACGGCGGCGTATAAGGGGAGGAGATAGAGATTTTTTTGATTGAGTTGAAGTGGGCAAGTTGTTTATGGAGTCAATTTGGTAGTTTGATTGCAAGCAGCCAAGTACTGGAGATGGTGGTTTGCAATAGGGAAGTAGTGGTTTCGGTGGCCAATTCAACCGTAACGATAGTCAAAACGGAAATCTCTTGAGTGGTTTTGTTCCATTGATGAGGCACAAATCTTGGTGTGAATCGCCACTGCCTTAGTGGTTGAAGGCCATGGATGACTAGTTTCTTCTCTTTTCGCTCTTTTATCTCCTATCTTAAGAGTTCCCAATAAAGGTGTAGGGACAAATTTACTTTGTTCTTAAACAAATGCAGGCAAGAAAGTAAAAACTTGGGTCAATCACACTTTTGGTCCCATAACTTAGGGTCTGTTTCAATTGAGTCCCATTCATTTCAAAATTTTCACTTTGAGTTTCATAATTTAAAATTTTTCTCACGTCTGTTAAATAATTAATGGAAAATGCATGCGTCGTATGCATGGTGGTTAACATGTGAGTTTTGGAGGGAAAATTAATGAGGCCTAAGTTATGGGACTAAAAGTGAGATTTTTAGAATTTTTTTTTTAAAACTAAATATTCAAAAGTTCTCAAAAAAATAAATTAAAATTTAAAATTTAATAAAAATTAATTTTAAATTATATTTTATTAAACAAGTCCTTTCTAAATTTAAATTATATTTTACATTTTTAAATTTTAAATAATACTTAGAAATAATAAAATTACAAATAAATTTGAATTTGAATTTGAATTAATTTTTTATTTTTGTAAAATGATATTAATTAATGTAGTTGGTAACATTATCATAAAAATTTTCAATAAATTTTCATAAATTTAAATTTAAAATATTCTAAGTTACATGAGATAAATATTCAATTTTTTTAAAAACATTACACATTTTAAAGAATTTATTGTGTAAAAAATTTCAAACATTCAAAAGGATTTAAGGAAATTAAATAATTCTTTTCCTAACATGAGAAAACTTGTAATTTGTATTTATTACTTTTCATGTTTGGAAATTTATTTTTTTATTAACTTGTTAAATTTTTGTTATTTCCAAAAATTATTTAATTTAAAAATAAATTTTAAAATTCATAATTTATAATTTTTCATTATAAATTAATATTTAGATTTATGATTTTTGTTATTTTTAAAGTTTTCCATTGTAATAACAAAAAATTAACTATTTGGAAATTTAAATTTTCCATGCTTCTTTCCAAATGAATATTTAAATATAATTTTAAATTATATTTTATTAGCCAAGTTTTTTCTAAATCAAAATTATATTTTAAATTCTATTAATTTTAATTTATATCTAGAAATTAAAAATAATTTTTGGATTTAAATTTTAAAATTAAAATAATCATTAAAATTTTTAAATATAATTAAAGTATATTTAAATTAGAAATATAATTTAAATTTTAAATTTTATCAAAATTAACTATTATTTAAAAATAACAAAAATTAACAAGTTAAAAACTAAATAAATTTTCAAATAATAAAAATTATGAAATATAAATTAGAATTTTTATCATGTTTGGGAAAAAAAAAATTTTTTTGAAAACTTTTGAATATTTAGTTTTTTTTTAAAAAAATTAAAAATCTCACTTTTGGTTCCATAACTTAGGTCCCATTAATTTTCCGTCCAAAACTAACTTGTTAATCACCACGCATATAGCACGTGTATTTTTTGTTAATTATTTAACAGAATGGTGGGATAAATATAAGAAAAAATTTTAATTATAGAACTCAAAGTGATAATTTCAAAATGAATGGGATTCAATTGAAACTAACCCTAATTTATGAGACCAAAAGTGAAATTTTCCCTAAAAACTCCTTCCTAATTATACCTTAACCAACTTGGTCATACCAATTTTTTCTATACCTTTATAGAGTTCAAACAACATATAATAATCGGTTTTCCAATGGCCATACATGGTTAACTCTTTCTTCTCTCAATTGCTACCAATTTTCACTGAAGGTGAAGTTCTGTTGTTACATAGAGGGAAATTTATTTTAATTAAACAAATTTCGCATAAATTATGCTTAAAGAGTCATTGAGTCTTCATACAAAAGCTCCTTTCCACTTACCTTTATACCAATGCAATGTGGAGAATTTCTATTGAGTGTTATTATCCAACAGGTACCACATTGTTGAACCAGAGTTAGTCCCCTTAGATAAACATGGATATAAAAACATAGGGAGTTCTAGCATTAATCATCCTTGTGGCTAAGTGACATTAGTCATAATTCATATCTTAATATCATGACATGTGTACTTTATTAAATTTTTTACAACAGGTAACTTATCTCTTAATTTTAAATATAACCCAATACTATTGTTAGGATTCAATAAATATAAAATATTTTATATAATAAATAAATACTAGTAATGATAAAAG
>JACGDI010005424.1:59366-104588 GCA_014898725.1 Jacaranda copaia | reverse complement strand
AAGACCCCTTTGGCCCTTTCCCCAAACCACTATATGTATACTCCCCCCTCCTCCACCTCCCTCTTCCCACCTTAGCCACTATGGCCATTGCATCCTTGGACTGCCAAGATCATGGCAGTCTCAAAAATGGTTGCCATGGTCGTTGTTTTAGGCCATATTGGGCGTGAAAATGGTGATCATGGCCAACTACGCAAATGACAAGCCATGGTAGCCTGAAAAACAATGGTCATGGCCACATTTGCATTGGCGGCCTAGGTCGCCATTGTCATGGGCAGCCTGGCTGTTGTTCGAAAAGCAATCGCGCGATGCGATGGGGGTTGGGGAAGGGCAGTGGGGCAGGGGGGCTGGGAGTTATATATAATACATATATATGTATTTATAAATCTATATTTATAGATTAAGAATATTAAATATATTTATGTATACAAATATATAAAATTATGTAAACAAATAATTTCGTTAAATTTAAAAACAAAAAAAATTGGTGTGGAGATGAAAGAATATGCATGAAGCTAGCAATTTGGCATATTTAATGCATATGCTAAAAAAAATTTATTGTATTTTTTTACATGATATTATATTCACTTTTTATGTAGTGTATAAGATCCAAGACAACCCTCCCCTCTTTAATCCTTTTTAGATTCTTAATAGGAGTCAGTACTTTATTGGTGGTCAAGACAATCCCCATGCATAGATTTTAGGATGTACAAGTAGCAAGTTTATCAAAATTATTTAGTAAGTGATCGGTTATAATGAATGGATAATATGGATAATATGGATTAATTGAAATATATCAAACCAGATTTGCTATAACTATAGTAGTCACTGTTAATTCATGACTGACTCTAGAATTTTCTGCAAAAATTGAAGACAGTTGTGCAGGGCAAAAGCGCTTCTTATGCAATAAAAACTTAGAAAAAGATGGAGATTTTCGCATAATTGTATTTTATTATAGGACAATAAGCAGAATAAGATCATGAATCCTAAAACTTGATCCTCACATTTTTAATTTGCTAGAAGATGAAAAGTAAGAAGCAAATGCTATCTCTTTCAAATCCATCATCTTCTCATGGCAACCGCTGCCTTCCTCGTCAAAAACTACTACCGCCACCATCCCCACCACCAGCCCTGTCACGAACACCACCGCATGCATCAGGAACAGCAAAACTACCATAACGATCGATAGAACCAGTAGGATCACACGTTCGTCCACCCAATCCCTGCATATGACGATTTGATCATCGCGGAGGAAATACAGAAACAGCCATGTGGACATCATGGCAATGAACACAATGAGGGACACCAAGTGCCACAGGTGACGAATGAAAAGCATTCAAGCGGAAATATGACGAGTTTTTTTGGATGCGTTGTACGGCGGCGTTGAAGCTTTTTGGGACAAAAAAGGAGACCATTTCTTTCCATTGCCGTTGGGTTCCGATCCGGCCAGATCGGATTCGTTGTCCAACACATGAAAGAAATGGTGGGCCCGTTGGTGGTGGTAGTTGTGGAGCTGTGAAGATTGTGTCGTATGTTGTGGTCATTTTTCTATGTTAATAACGTTGTTGTAGCGAACAAGGGATGCTGATGTCTAGAAGTGACGGAATGTGCAACAAGAAAATTAAAAGAGTGAGGTGAAGGAATATTAACCCACAGCGCAGGGTTTGTCGGATAATGAAAGAGCGAGGTGAAATAAAATGAAAACTTGTACAGGACATTGGACCATAACAGAATCGTATTGATAGTGGAAACTTGGTATGGTCATTCCACTTGATATTTTTGGGTCATGCATATGGATTTCTCCATGACATGGTCCATCCAAAACTTCCTACTAATTTACTATATATAGTAAATCAAAAGATGATTCTATAAAAGATGAATGAAAAAGGTGAAGCCTTTCACTTGCTGGTGTAAGGGAACTATGCTCTTGCCAGGTACTTCGTTTATATTTAAAAAGAAAAAAAGTGACCAATTACAAAGTAATTGATATTATACTTATCATTATTAATCAAAGGGTGAATTATAGCTACCACCCCTAAGGTAAGTATAATTACAAAAAAGTTCTGACTTTTTCAAAAATTACAAAAATTCTCCTAAATTGACAAACATATTTGTAAGGTAGACAGAAAATGTGAAAATTCAAAAATGCCCCTAATGAAAAAATAATTAAAAAATAAAAAAAATGCTGAAAAATGGTTATATGGCTAAAGTCCTAGATGCCCTTATATGTGTTATAATATCTTAAAAACTTGAATTATGTTAAATAGCATATATATTTGAAATAATCTATTCATATAATTAAATTTATCTAATAATATTAAATAATAAAATATTTATTACTTGAATTACATATTAAACAATATTGAACTAATAACCATATCTAAAATAATTTAGTTAAATTTAATGAAATTATTTATTAAAATAGAAATCATATTTAAAGTAAAGAAATTTATCATTTATTCAAATAATAAATCTCTCTAAAACAATTATAAAAAATTACTTAAATTTATTAATTAATTCAAAATACAATAAATAAAAAATTGAATATGTGTCTTAATTAAATTATTTATTAATTAAAAAAAGATAATTTTTTTAAAAAATTAAAACTTCTACCCACCTTCCCCCCCTCTCCCCACCCCTTGCCTCTCCTCCCCTTCTTCTTTCACTATACCTGCCATGGTAGCAATGAGCCACAAGTAGCCTGGCCATGGCTAGGCGGTCGGTGATGCTGCTGCTGGCAATAGTAGCACCACAATGGTCACAATCAGCGACCATCATGGCTAGATCTAGCTGGTCGGGAGCTTGGGGATTGGGGGAGGGGGGTGTAACACTCCTAAAATTTTATTTATAATATACGATTTTATCATTATTTGAAAATTTTATAAATTTCATATTATTAATTATTTTAAAACTTTTGTGGGCTAAATTATAATTTTTGTAGACTTAATTGTGTTGACTTTTGAACAATTTGGGGCTAATCACAATTTCTAAAAATTTTAGGGTAAAATTGCATAATTTAAAATTTTATAAAAAAAATGAAAAAAGAAAATTAGATTTTTTGAAACGGGCAGGGGCCTTTTTCCTTCTTCGTTTTCCTTCTCCATTTTCCTCTTCCTTTTTTCTTCTTTCACCGAACCACCACCACCATTCTCCAACCAACTCTCTGGTGGCTTTTCACCCCTTCAAAACCCACCAATCTCTTCCCCTCATCACCACCTATACCCTCAACCACTCAAACTCACCACCCGAGCAGTGGAGCAACAGCAGCGGGAGGCGATTGAGGAGGCTAGCCTACAGTGGTAGCTGAGTTTCATGGTTTCCAACGACCATTCTAGATTTTGAGGGTTGGGTTGGGAAGCACTTGATGTGAGGAGCTCAATGGTATCCTTGCAAGGCAACTTTGACGACAGTGGGGCGGTAATCGAAGCTCAATGGAAGAAGGAGAAACTTGGCTGCTTTTGGCCTATTTCAATGTCTACGTTGCTCAAAATTAGAAATGAAAGGTGGCATTGGAATCCTCATGGCAAGAGGAATAATTCTCTGGTGGAGTTAAGTTTTCTGGCAGCAGTGGAGAGGTAGTCTCCTTGTCTTGATGTGGTGATCATCCCGGTGCTTTCAGTTTATGATTTCAAGCCCTTGTTAGTGAGATTAGATTTTTTTGGGTTAATTGCATGTTATGAATATATGTGCATGCATGCATGCGATTGTTAGTTTTTGTCTGGGTCGAGCCTTTAAGTCGATATATGTATTTCTATGATTATTTCCTATGCGAGGAATAGGGAGATGGGAGATATGATTTTGAACTTGTATGTCAGTTAATAATAAGTTGAATATAAATTTTGATATCAAAAACCATTATAAGTTAAATAGTGTTGGTATGGGAATTTGACTAGGGATTTATGCATGAATGTTTATTCTGGAAGAATTTTGACTTGTGGCATATTTTCTTGATTAGGTAACGTCAAACTAAGCACTGACGAGCAGTAGAATCGATTTTTGATGATTGCTACTTGGGAGTGCAAAAGGTGAGGGTCTCCCATTCTGGGTTGTTACTTTGTTAAGCTACTCTTAATTGTGGGTAACCCCTATGAAGGTCTCTCACTCTGGGTTGTTGATTGTTTAACTTTGAGATTGTTGAAAACCTATGTGAGGGTCTCCCACTCTAGGTTGTTGCTTTATTAAGCTACTCTTAATTTTTGGTAACCCTTATGAGGGGCTATCGATCTGCCATTACATTTCTTATCTATGGTTGTAATCAGTCCCTGTGTGGGTTTTACAATTTTTGAATCATATTCTAATCTGTGTTTGAAATCTGTCTATTATCTATTATCTGACTTGAATACCCCTGTAAGGGTTATCTCTAATGTCAGTTCAATTTTTTGTCCATTCTAGCACCCAAAACTTATGTCTATTATCTGTTATTCTGATATCTGTCAGTCTCGTATCTATACAATTTGTACTGTATCTGTTGCCTTGTCGACATATCTGTTATCAGCTTTGTATTTATTAGCCATGTTGGCTTATCTGTTCTCCGTGTACTATTTTCTGTTGCCTTGGAGGCATTTTGTTCTGTTTTGTTCTGATCTATTGATCTAAGATTGACAATACACTAGGGATTTCCCCCTGAGCATCTGTATAAGCAATTGTTCTGTTATCTATATGGTGATTATATGGGCTAAGGGCCATACTCTGTGATCTGTTTGGTTATGTAGGGGCATCTAGGAATTTTTTCTTGGATGTCACTGGTACGCTAGGAATTTCCCCTTGGATGCCAATCATACGCTAAGGATTTTCCTTTAAGGACGAGCGATACACTAGGGATTTTTCCTTAGGTATCAACAGTGTGCTATATAGTTCATATAGACATCTGCCATATACCAAGCTGTTACACTTAGGTAAATTATGTGTCTGTTTGGTATAAGGTGAATCTGCAATGCATGTCTTATAGCCTTTTTTTGGAATGCATATGCTTTGAGTTTGATTTACCTAAATGATTTCTGTCTGTCTGTAATCTATTCTTGGAGCAATAAAGCAAAAGAGTTTCCTGTTTGCTTTTCCATACTGTCTGTCTATTTTTTCACATTCTGCTATATTCAGTTTGATAAAGATTATGTTTTATCGAGTTGAGTTTCTCCTTGATAAATACTGTTGTTACTTTTTCATATCCCTCACTAAGTCGTTGGACTTACCCCCTTGTATTTCATAATCTTTCAAACAAGGATGGGCTCTGGTGGACGCCAGGCTTAGAATGAAGTATAAGGTTGTTTTGTAATAGAACTGAAGCCAAAATTAAGTATGGAACTTGTAACTATTTGGTTGACCTTAGAGACCTTGTGATGTATGTATTTTATTTGAAGATTGTAGTGTAAGATGGAAATGATGGGTTGATCTGTCAGAGACAATAATATAACTTAGTTCCCTGTACTCTTTTGATATATTCATTTTGTGGTTTTATTTAGTATTGTTGGAGTTGAATCAATATTAAATTTTGAGATGTTTGATTTATAGGCCTACTACTGAATTGTACTATGAGAATTAAGTCTGAATCAAAGTAGTGCCTCAACTTAAGTGTTGTCCCAAGGTGGGGTGCTACAGGGGTTGGGGTGTTGGTGTATATATAGGCATAAATATATGTATATATCTTTTTTATTGTTCAAAATATATATGTATATATCATATATATAATTATATATATGTGTGTAGGTATTTTTAGTTTTCTTACAATTAAGTCCCTATAGTATATTAATATTACTATTTAATCCTTTGACAGCTTAAAAATATGACAATACTACCCTCGAGGGTATTTTCATCATGATAATAAGGTCAAAATTTGTCAAATTTGAGGCAATTAAGCGAAAGGGTATTTTGAAAATTGCACATGGCAATTTTAATGGCAAATTGTAAAAACCCTAATAGCAACTAATGGATGGGTTAAATTGTTGCACAACAACAAACCTCATGGGGTTTTTTGTATGTTCAAAAAGCGAGGACCCTTTCATAATTATGCTAGACCTTAGGAGTAGAAGCCATAATTCACCCTTATTCAAATGTGTTAGATTTGATTTGCACAAAAGGAATTTGACATGAAATTGAGCAAGGATTTTCCTATTCTAAATGAGTCCTAGAAAACAATATATCTACTTATGTGTTTTAATATTGCATTTCTTAATTTGGGATAGGTCAACACAGAACAGAAGAAACGAACTGTGGAGAGTTTGGTGCCCCTGCACTTGAAAGCTAGAACTGGGGAGCCGATAGTAAAGAAAAAAAATGGAAAAGTTTATTCGAGGTTCAAACTTCAATTAGTTGTCTGTCCATGGGTGTTTACACAAATGTTATGTGTTATATCTCTTATGGAAAAGCATCAATATTCTCTATTTTAAAAGAAAAAAATTGTCATTTGATATAAAATATGATAGAACGTGTGTAATTTAAAATGCATAAACAACAATGTTATCAAACAATCCTTCATTGTTTATAATATTTGAGTTCCTCTTGTACGTGCTTTACTGCATAACATACATATATATATATAGGTCATGTGGTTCTATAATATTCTCATGAAGCGTCAGAGAAGTTCAATTTTAGAGTGCATCACAACTCACAAGCATCATATATGAAGGCACCATATTCAATATGGCACACACCTCTAATCCTCTCATTACCCTTCAAGGGCCAGGGCCCACCATAAAAGGCCTCACTAATGAAATAGATTCACACAAGTTGAGGTTGATCTTCCCAACCAATATTTTTTCCTCAAGAACATGGATGTCTCGAATATGCATTTAAAATATTTCAACTTTATTCAAATTTTTACTTTCCAAATACATCGTTTCAGTTGATTAGTCAGTTAAACATCTGTTGGGGTAATATTTCATCAAAAGTAGAAACATCAAAAGTACTCAACCTAATAACTTCACACATACACACAGCGAGAGATCTTCTAAATTCCTATTCCAAGCATAAAAAAATAAAAATAAAAATAAATGACTAGTTGAAAACAAAATATATGGTGACTTAGCAAAAATACCAACACTGGACCAATTGATTTTCTTAGAACATAGCAATAGTTAGCAATCAATTCCACTTAAAAAATAATATGTAAGGAGTAGCCACAACCCTGTACAAACAATGCAGCAGGATGATACCTTTCAATTTTGCTTCAGCAGGACAATTGCTATTATACGTAATCCTTGCTATTGTGGATCCCTCAAATGCAACAAGCATAAATGCAACAATATAATGCAATTGCTTATGTCAAGAAAAACTAAGTCCAGATGATTCTGCTAGCTTCTCCTTTGGAGGTGAGAGGCTTTCAAGGTTTAGATCTCCAACGCCTTTAGGGGGTACCAATACTACAGCAAGGCATGTTCTGTAGTTCAATGGCATCTTTAATTTTTTGAAACTGCCAGAAATTTTTGATAATAACAAGTAAATTCTTTGATAGTATGTCAAGAAGTGCTTGCTATAGTTTAATAAAACAAAAGAAAAGAAAAAGTTGCTTCTAGTTTTAAATATAATATTAAAGGCAATAGTTTAACTTCAAGATTATTGATGTTATTTAGCATGGGCAATAAAAGAATGGTGTGTCTATCACTTTGGCTGTACTTAAACCAAAAAAACAAAAACAAAAAAAGATGTTTTCTTGAAATTGTCATTAAAATAAGAAAAAAAAAGTGATTATAGCGTTACAAATTTAGATTTATTTAATAAATATGTTTATCCTTCATCCTTTCTAAAGTTTCGATGCAAAGATTCCTCTACCAACACATGAGTGCATCATGGGGTCAGAGAAATTAACCCAGTAATTTTTTTGCCATTTCCATTGTGTCCTGACTTAAGTAGTCATATCCAACTAGTTATTTCCTAACTGACTGTAGGTATACACATCTAAAATGAGGTCTTCCTAAATTAAAGAATGTACCCGTTTGTAATTGGTTGCGGAATAACTAGTTGACAACCCAAGGGCAACCAAGAGTACCTTGGATAATCCCTATTTCCACACCCAATGTCCTCATTTTAACTTTTGTTTTGTTGGGAAACCCATAATGGGAGCTTGCTATGGTCATTTTAGGCAATTAATTAGTAACTAGCAATTTGAACATTTGAAGCAAAGCATTCTCCAAATCTAAATTAGCGCATAAATTTTCTCAACTACATTTCTTGTATCTCATGCATTAACAGTACAAAACATCTAGTGATCAACAATTTGCCTTAAAATTTTGAGTAAACATATCCACCACTATGAACTGCCATAAGTTATCTCAACTTCAAATTCGTGAACCTCGCATATCTATATCTATACTACCTATAAAGTATGGATGAGCATAGTGATTTCTTCCTGTTTATGTGAAGACAAAATTGTCCCTATTTAATAATGAAAGTTTTACATTTAATATGTATAGATATAGATTAGTGGTGAATTATAATTAAATTATTAAATTAAATTTATATATATAATAAATTATAATATGTATATATAATATTAAATTATAATAAATTATTATATTGAAGCTTCAAAATTCTACATTTATATTTACCAATTCTGGACTTAAAAAATTAATTCTATCAATTTTTTTTATCTTAGCTAATATATATACAATAAATATAAATATATCACATTTATAAAAGTATGAATATATAAATTTCATTAGATAAAATGTTCGTTGAATCATGTGCCGCGATTCATATTCTATGAATATATCCCCCAAATACATATGCATAATATGTAGTCTAACAGTCAAAAGTGTTTACGAAAGAACTATATATTTATTTTAAATAATGAATTGCATTTAATAAATTCATGCATATGCTGTATTATAATACGCGACTTGATTCATGAATTTATCTTTATATTTAATTAATATTTGGCAACTTACATAGGTGTGTCCATACAACAAAAAGACAGAGGTTAGTAGTATCCTTCATTTTTCAGTTTGCTCTACGCCTCTACCTTTGAATATCTCGAATATTAAAATATTTTAGCTGATTAATTTTGTTCATGACATATATTTTTTGTTTTTAATTATTATTTGCAGCTACGGTGAGCTGTTTATGGGCATTTGAAGCACTTCAATTGGCAAATAGGTAGAACTTCCTTTTACAACTGCCCAAATATTTTTCTTATTTTTGGAAATCACTTCCCTGTCAAGGTTTGGTATTTTACTATGATCTTAGTCTTTATTCTATAACTTTGGATTCTGTTTTTCTCCATATTTTTTATATTAGCAATTAAGCAAATACCATTGCCTTTCTTGATGGAAGCAATAATTTTTGTCCACAAACTAATTCAAGTTGACAAGTTCCACCATTACATGTTGCTACATGTATGAGAATCTCATTGTTTTATTGATTCTTCCTTCATATTTTGAAACACTAAATAATTTTGTAAAATATTAAAAAAATAATTTGAGATCCTTAACGAGAAAATTTTAGTGATAATAAACGTTTCAACATAATATAGTCGAGGTATTATTCCTCTAGCAGATTTTGAAAAAATGAAATATGGAAGAGAAATAACATGTAGGCTATTTCAAAATTTTTGACCTTTTCAATATGAGCATAATAATCTCATTAGGAATCACCCCTTATAAATTCTTAATTTTTTATTTTAGAATGTATAAACTTTGTCATCTTATAAATATTGACTAGGCATCATTATATGACACTTAAAGTACAAAGTGATTATGAAATCGTACATAGAACCAACTTAGAAAATATGAATGATTATATTCTCTTGTGATGATGATTTAGCTGTACCGGGCATGCTCTTCTTCTACTTTAGAAGGAATTGAAATTGAAACTGGAGACAGTGGGCATTAGAATTTTCAATTTACATTTTTCTTTCACTAAACAGTTCATGAATTTCCCAAATTGGATGGTGTTTCCTAATTAACGGTTATGTAAATTTGACATGAGATGAGATGAACTCAAGACTCCCTTTCATTGTGCTATAATAAACCTTTTATTCTCCTTTTTAAATACTTTCAATACAAGTATTGGCTAATATACTATGGTGTTGGTATACACTAATGTAGATATTGAGATTGAGCGTAATATTGTGTATATACAAATATTATTTACACATGCACATCAATGATTTATTAAGGTTCAATCCTAAACTTTACACATATAAGCGTGAGGGTAATGTGGTTGGGTCAATTAATCATTCGACTTGATGCTATCTATATGGGCTCAGCTTCTACTTGCATTGATTTGTTAACCCTAATTTCTAAGTCAGGGAGATTACACTTGGGTTGATGCTAAAACTAGAGTGCATGTGGCATTGTCAAATTTTTATTTCCAAAAAGATGGGAAATAGAATAGGCTAAGAAATTTCTATTTTTTGTATCATGTTTATTTTGGTAAATTATCTTGACTTTGTTTTACATTTTCAATTAAAACGAATGGGCATAAAATGATTTGCTTGAAATATAGCGAGGCCTCAAAACAACCTTTCCTCCTAATGTCTGTGTTATTTGTTAGTCAAACAGCATGCTACTTTTTTTATGATTTAGTTTCTAGATTATAATATATTGTATTTGTGCATGTATAGAGAGTTACAACAAAATAATATGTTTGCAAGAATTTTCTGAATGTGTCTTTTTGGGGTCTTATATTTGTCAAAATGCAGAAAAAAACAATCAATTATGTCATAGATTTCAATGATACCAATTAGAGAATTGCAAGTATATTGAAAATAATGGACACTTCAACTAAGGGCTTTACGAGTTGGAGACGAAATAGCTGCGGAGCAAACTTTTCTTCAAAAATGAAAAAGATGATAATGATGGACAATGAAGTAAGTACAACAACCATAAAAAATATATTATGCAACAAAAATTGTACATTCTAAATTAAGAAATCATATTTGCAGGGTACAAGAATTGGAGTAGTGATGTTCAATGATGACATTTGATATTTTGACGGCACATTCTCACTATACAAGACATACATCATATCTAATGGAATTGTGCAAAAGTGTAACCTGCCTTATTTCAATGCACATCTACATACAGAACTAATACTAAAGAAATATACCTATGTGAAAGAAGCTGAAGAAGTAGTTGGTGAAGACAATCTCAAGTGTAATTTTGTGGACTTCAAACACATAGATACAAAGGTTCATGACAAAGAACCTATTGGTAATAGCATTTTTTTTGTAGCTTATTATTCATTAATACATTCATTATTATGAGAAGTTATAATTTCAAATTACTTTTGTAGATATTTGTGGAATACTCATAAAAGTGAAACAATGCAAGACAACAACCACATAAAGTGGGGGCCCTCAAAGATGTTAGAGAAATAACACTAATAGATAAAGAATAAGTAGTTTATATTAATCCAATAATTACTTCTGGCTTGATTTTATAAAAAAATGAACTAAATGCAATAACATTATCTTCTTATAATATAGATTCCAGCCCATCATAGTTTGTCTTTGGGAAGATTTGGCAAAGCATGAAGGAGAAGAACTCCAACAAATTCTCAATCAAAATCCAATTGTAGCAATTGCAAATGTGTCTGCAAAATAATATTTAGGTATTATTTCTATTATAAAAGAATTATTCAATCAAATAATAAAATAGAAGAATAACTTGTTATCTTTTAAATTTGTATCATCAGCATCAACATTGTAGATAGAACCAACCTATGAGGGAATCCACTCTCTTTGACAATGGTAATTTTCAAAAATACAAGGAGTAAAAAGGATAGTGAATATAAATTTTATATCCAAATAATACAACTATATGTTTTTAACATTATGCAGGTCAGGAAAAAAATAATAATCCACTCAAAATTCAAGAAAAAACAATGAAGTGGAGAATGACAGCAGCAAAAGAAGTAACTTTGCATGAAATAATATACAACAAAGATTCACTATTGAAGGTACTGCATAGCACATAAATTATTACACTAATATATATATATATATATATATATAATATACTCAAATATTTAGTATTGTTTCTACAGGATATAACCTATTATTTCAAGGTGGTGTTGAGAGAGTCGAAAATAAATCATATGTGTGGAATGAGTCATGCAAAAAATGCATGTCATCAATTTTGAAGACTGAAGAAAAAACAACTTGCACCAAATGCAACAATGAAGATGCGGAAGCAATACCAAGGTATCAGAATGTATACACAAGAATAGAATAAAAAATTATTTATACATACGACATATGACATATGATATAAAATTAAATTAATTTTAGGTACTGAGTGATCTTATATGTTACATAAAGTGAAGAAAGTGCAATCATTACGTTGTTTGAAGAAGCAACAACTGTCTATATTGGATGTTTAGTAAATGAGTATCAAAAATCAATTGAATAGGTGAAGCATTATTCATTCTAATCTTTTTGAAGTACTTATAAAAAAGGAAAAAATTATGGATTTACTGCATAACATTTTCTTTTGTAGAGTGAAAATGAATCAAAGTATTATAGAACATTAAGCCTACAAATGTCCAATGAGTTCCGCTTTCTCATCACGTTGAACAATAATACATCAACCAGTAATGGACAATTGAAGGTTGTAGCGGATGCAATTGAAAAGATACATCCTAAAACAAAAAAGAAAACAACAATGATATCTAGCCATATTTCAGTAAAGCACAAGACAATTGAAGTTGAAGATGATGTGAGTAAGAAAGAAGAAGCAACAACCAAAAAATGAAAAATGACTCAGAAGAAGAAACAAGAAAATAACATCCAGACTTCATATGATGATGAAAAGACACTTACAGAATTGAAGAAGAAAGAGAAGAACAGAGTTCAGACTATCAAGATCAAAAAAGAGAAAGAGTGATATAGCCATCTATCTTAATTGGTGTTTTCTGATTGGGTTAATAGGAAGCTTTTTATTAAAGTTCATATTTTGTAATTTGAACTAGATTTGTCTCCCTACTTTCAATGATTTGCTGACTGAATTGCATAAGTTTATCACTACCAAGGATTAGGATTTTTTGCTACTATAGGTAACTTGAAGTCAGTTTCTTCCTCCACATTGAAGCTAATCTTATTATAGATTAAAAAATGCTCACTTCAATTTCCAGGCTCGATGAGAACAAAAAAGATAGTTTGCTAGTGTTTGAAGCAATTAAAGATTACAAGAGTGCAATACAAATGTAAAGATGTGAGCCACCATTTGAGGACTGCCAAACATCGATCAAGCTACCAATTTAGAACATGCAACCAATACCAGTATAAATGGGCCCTATATTATTTTCATCTCAATAAATTAGCTAAATGTACATTGACAATATTATTTTTAAACTTTTAAGAAATTTTTTTCGTTGGCATCATCATTTCTTTTAATGGCATCAAACAGTTAACCCCCCATTTAATCACCTCGCAAAAGATACAATAGATATTTCATATAACGCATTTAATAAAATTGACTGTATTGACCCATACTCAACCACTAGCCAACTTCTCAACCAACAGAACCAGGTATATTGACTCCATTTTAGTCAACTTGACTATCCATCTCTGATCTTTAAAATTAAACCATAAAACTCTTTATCTCATCATACATTTATGAATTCAAACATTATACATCTAGAATTTCAATATTTTGAAACCAATTCTTCTGATATAGTTTTTAATAAAAATTCTTGTCGTAGTTGTATTAATTGAATGTCACGTATTTCGTTTAATGGAATGCAATGTGACACTCAGCTACCACCACGCTCGCAGTCAACATTGAATCAATTGTATAAAATAAGATGACCTTTCAATGATTGTTGTTGAACTTTGCTGCCAAAGGTAAACTTGTAATAAACGGCATAAAATTTTGTGAAAAGCAACAAACAATCTGCCATCCATTGAACACGGACAAGATAATATGAATCTTTCATCACTTTAGATGTCGATAAGGGTGGTATTCTCATTATATTTGCACTTTTCAACATGCAAGTGTATGTAAAATAAATTAACAAAATTTTCTTTTGAAATTCTAGATGTGCATATTGCATTATCTTTGAAATAATAATTATATTAAAATTAATTAAATTAAGTCTTTTCGAACTTAACAAATGTACATACATCATATTCAATTGATGTATTATCATAATAAATAATATTAAAATTAAAATTAATTAATTCAAATCACCTTGAATTAATGGTCCACGGGGATTATTCTACTACCCTTACCACTCTTGAAAAAAAATATATATTTGAGTTTATATCTGTCAACGTATGTATTTTCCTTAGACTCATATTCTATCCTATACGGATTAATAGAAAATTATAATTAAAAATTCTTAAATTAAATTGATATATATAAATCATATTTATTATGTCTTGTGACTTATATATAAATTTTATTTATTATATGCATAAATTTAAACTTATATTAAATTAAACTCATAAAAAGATTCATTAAATTAATTCTATCAAAATTTTCACTTGTAAAATGTATATACATTAAATGTATATATGTCAAAATGTATTTTATTTATTACATGCATGCATTACTATTTTTTTTAATTCTAAAAAAAATTAAACTCATAAAAATTCACTAAATTAATTCTATAGCATTGCATTTAATATATTTTCATTAGTGGTAAATTATAATTAAATTATTAAATAAAATTTATTTATACAGTTTATTGGCAAAGTTTTGTGTTTTATCATGCAAAGTAAGAATGGGTACGGTTGTTTCTTTCTTTTTATGTGAAAACAAAAATGCCCCTGTCTAATGAAAGTATTACATTTAGTATATACGGATTAGTATTAAATTATAGTTAAATTATTATTATTATTAAATTATTCAATAAAATTTATGTACATAAACCACATTCATTACGCCCTTTACTTGTCAATAATGTGTATTGATTAGTTGTAAATTATAGTTAAATATAATAAAACACGGTAAGGTTTATAGTTTTTGCTTGATTATTCTTGCTAGCTACCAATACAATCTTGGTTTAAGGACGAGGCAAGAAAAAAAACCAAGCTGGTGCAAAGCCCCTTGGGGAGATTATATTTTTCCAATGTATTAAATTAATCTCATCAAAGTAATAATTACATGAAACTTAACTCAACAAGAACTACATATTTATTTTAAGTAATGAATTGCATTTAATAAATTCGTGTATATGTTGTATTAATACATGACTTGATTCATGAATCTATCTTTATATTTAATTAGTATTTGGCAACTTGCATAGGTGTATCCATACAAACAGAGGTTAGGTGTATCCTTCATTTTTCAATTTGCTCTACATTTGAATGTCTCAAATACTAAAATATTTTAGCTAATTAATTCTGTTCATGATATATATTTTTTGTTTTTAATTATTATTTACAGCTACGGTGAGCCATTTATCAACTTTTGAAGCACTTCAATTGGCAAACAGGTAGAACTTCCTTTTATTCTTTTTTATGGTAATTTTCTGCAGAACCCTCTAATTTTGTTTGATAATGTTGGTAAGTAGTGGTTTGCATGTTCTAATAGATTGTGGGTTTTGTAATTTTAGTAAAAAGGTTGAAGAACACAAATTGTTTGAAGCACAAACGTAATGCGGATTATAGCATTTCTTCGAAGGTTAGACCTATTCAATGTATTTATTTTTCTTTTTCTCTAATTGAGCGCTTTCTTAACATTTCTCAGAACCTTTTGTCTTAGACTCTCTGTCTCTATACCCTTGCCACTCCTTTTTGCTAAGATATGTCCTTCACAGATCTGTAAAACAACTGCCCTTGAAGGTGAACTTTCAGACAGACTACAATACAAGTATGGATACCCAGAAAAATAGGAAGTTTCTACTTTTCTTTTTGATTCCAAATGTTGATAAACCATCAATAAAAATGTTTTAGTTTATTGAATTTAGTAATAGTTTCTTATTTTATCTTTCAGATTGCCCAGTGGGTTCTCCAGCAACAATCTACTGGCTGGTTTAGAGAAATAATCTTGGAACCCAAATACGTAATTGCCCTATACTCTTTGTGTGAAACTTGTTCTTAATTCCAAAACTTAATTTTCTTGTCATCTTTGGACAGATATGTAATATTGCAAACTTTGTATGATAAACCTATGTAAGTTGTCAAATATTAATTAAATATAAAGATAGATTCATGAATCAAGCCACGTATTATAATACATCATATACACGAATTTATTAAATGCAGTTCATTATTTAAAATATATTCATAGAATATGAATGGCGGCACATGATCATCGAACATTTTATCCATTGAGCTATATATATATATATTCATACTTTTATAAATGTGATATATTTATATTTATTGTATATATTTGCTAAAATGAAAAAAATTAATAGAAGTAATTTAATGATTTTCTTTTATAAATTAAATTTCATTAGTAATAAATAAAATGTCTATAAAAGTCAATCAAAAGGCATAAAAAATCTTGTATGCAATAACAACAACATAGGAATGCAACAATATAGGCCATCCGGCGGTACTTGATGGGTTGGATTCCCTCGTGATGCACCATCTTTGTTAAGCTTATACGAATCAACTAATTGGATTTTAAAAAATAATAACAATAATAATAATAATTGGATGTGTGAGTTAATGAATTAGCAACAGTTTGTAGTTGTGTGTTGATTTGTCTTCCATGCATTATTGTGGAAGTGTTTAAATGTTTATTTCATTAAAGATATATTTATATGTCATTTAATGACTTTATCATGGTTGTATATATTATTATGTTTATTTTTGTAATAGATAAATTATTAATCGTAGAAGGACATTTATTTGAAATATGATTTAGTTTCTTAAGAAAAAAATAATAATTGGGATATTTTGTCTTCACATAAAAAGGGACAATTTTGTCTTCACATAAAAAGGAATATACATGTATATATTTTGAACTGGGATAGATCTAATCTTTTGTCACAAAGTTCTTTAGAAAAACTTAACAATATTTAAGAATGTAGATTCTGCCCATAATATTCATCTTTTCAACTTCCACTTTGTTAATTTGTCATTGGGCATGATTTGTAGTATAAAATGCTCGGTAACATATTTGAAAGTACTCAATACCTTGCTCTGCAAAATAAGTTTGTTGTTCTGGTACACTCCTAAATCAAGTCATAAAACATACGATGCACTCTTAATTACTATGTCTTGATAAAATTTTGGGAATACATTTTCAACCATCAGCTACTTGAAAATGCCATGCTAACTTTGTAGTTTTCACAAAAGTTATCTTATTAGTCAACTGGAATTGAATACTAATACTTTGTAATACTATGTTATATTAAGCAGATTATTTATTAAACTTTTTATATTTTTGTGAGTTTAATTAAAATTTAAAATTTAAGTACTGTCAATGAGGTAATCACCTTTCCTATATGATTAATAAAGTATAGTTCATTTTTTATCTATACTTTCAAGTCATGTATATATCTCAAATATCCTTTTTTAATTTTATTCCACATCACTATATATTATAATAAAAATATAAATCAAATTAAAATGACATATAAATCAACATTTACATTTAATTTATTGACAACAATAGAAAATAAATTAAATATTAACAATGACTTAAAATATGACCCAAATGAAATCATCAACAATTTCAACTACTATTAAAATTGTAGTATAAAACACACATATAAGTCATATCTTTTCAAAATATATTTATTTTTATATTTTGCATTTCTCAAATGTTTATTGTTTTCTTTTCTCAGCAAGGAGTTCTTAAAGTGGTAATGCATTAGCAAACTTTGAAGCTAGATTCAACTTCAGGTACAATTTATCCAATATTAAATATTTTGGTATATACTTGAATCATTAACATATAATAAAAAGTTATATAGGCTGGTATAAATATGAAAAATGACCACACATTATGCTTAGGCTCTCAAGTGAAAAGCAAGAATATCATTATTTGGGTACTACGGAATCCAAATAATTATTAAACTTCTAATAATTGATAGGATGATAATTTGTTATGTATTATACTTAGCATTACTATAGTTGTTTTCCAGCGGAACACAAATGATGTTTTGATCATGTATATTACACAACCAAATACAAAAATGGAAAATATTTTCTATAATAGTTAAATTAGCAATTATTTTTCCGTATTTCTTTTACTTTTATAGTATTCCCACTCTAACTATAGAGAAATTTGAAGCCATGCAATGTTCCACTTGGAGTAGTGTAAATTCTATATTCTATTCCTCATTTCATCTCTTATTTCATTTTGAAAATATATAACATGTCTATTGAATATTTTTTTATAAAAATAATTGATTCAGAATTACATACACTTAGCATAAATTCAACAGGTTAGAATAAAAAATAAAATAAAGGATCCAAAATGCACTCGAAGCCACTTTTATATTTTGCATCATATTCTTCTATAACTTCTACCCTCTACAATTGTTGTAACTTACAAGAACCAAATAATTCAAGTGAATTCAAAGTCACAATAAAAAGAAACAAGAAAGAAAAGGTAAATTAGAATCATTGAATTGTTGCTACAATGATTATCACAACACCTTTTATACTATCTTTTCCCTGGATTAGTGATCCATCTACTCAAAAGAATAGGTCATTGCCTTTTTTTTGTTCCTCATTATGCTCAATATGCATATCTATTACCTAGAAAAATTTTAGCATCGGTCTCTTGAATTATATATGTTGTTCTTCAACCAATGGATTCTTATAAATAAAATTAATTGATGGTTACCATCTCAATGTTTCTTTCTCTCTTCAACATTTACAGCAAATACATTAATTATTGAGAAAAGAAAAGAGAAAAGTATTTAAAAATTAATATATCACAAAAGTATACATTCAAGATACATAATTAATTGTATTAATACTGTATCACATTAAATGCATTAATTATTGAGTACTAATACTTTGAGATACTAATATCATATTAAGCACATTAATTGTTAAATACTAATACTTTTATTCTTTTTGGTACTTCGATTAAAATTTCTAAACTTTCATACTGTTATTAAAGTAACAACTTCTATACAATAAATAAAGGATCATACTTTTTGATGTATTTTGAAGTGATATACTTAAAATATCCTTATTTTATTTTTATTTTACATAATGAGATCTTATACCAATTGCAAAAATAAAAATGTAAATTAAATTAAAATGAACTACAAATATACAAATATTCAATTTTTTAAGGAAACATAAAAAAATAAATTAAAAATTAAAAGTATCTAAAACTATAACCCGAATGAAATGGTTCAGTAATTTCAACTACTATTAATTATTATGGTATAAAAGATACATGTAAGTCATATCTTTTAAAAATATTAAGATTGTCAAAATAATTCTATTTTACTATTTTTCAATTCACATATTTATGATTTTCCATTTTTCAGCATGGGGTTCCTAAAATAATAATGCATTGGCAAACTTTTCAGTTAAATTCAACATCATGTATACTTGATTCATTATTAAATATTTTGGTATATATTTGAAATATTATCATGTATGACTAACCTGAATAATCACCAATATTTTTATATCCATGCATGGACATCATTTTTTAATGCTATTATTACAACAAATCCATCTCAACAACGAAGACTAGATAGAATGAAAAGGAAATATGCAGCATTAAGTACTACAAAGATGCAGGAGTACATAGAAAAAGTAAAGGAGTCCAAGAAAATAAGGAAATCAATTAAACCATCTGACGAGAAGTAGAGTATAGAGCAAGAAGATGGTACCTCTTTTTCAATCATAGCTTCTAAGAGAACAAAGTTAGTTATGGAAAAGGGAAATTATTAATATTCTCCCAAGAAATGGCTCCAAAGAGCACAAATGATTCCTTGTCAATCAAAGGGTCAGTATTTTCTCTATAAATATCATTTATGTGTTCTATGGTCTTTCAACAAATATAATATTATGCAAGCATAGAAAAATTCTAAGTCTTAAACTAATGGTTTTTATCAGGTTTGACAATCTACGAGCCTGTATGCTCAAAGATGCATGAATTGAAAAAGGTACCTAATTGCAAACATTGCAATGCTATAACATTTGAATATGAATGTCATACATTTTGTTGTGACGATGGAAAAGTCATGCTTGCGCCGATTCAAATGCTAGATGAGTTGTATGAATTGTTTATGTCTCAATTGGAAGAGGCTGTGAATTTTCAAAAAAATATCCGAATCTTAAACTACATATTTTCTTTTACCTCATTTGGTGTGAAATTAGATAAAGAGCTTGCATTTGGTAAACATGGAGTTTGTACTTTCCGAGCACAAGGGATGGTGTACCATGATCTTCCAAGTTTAATTCCAAATGAAAATGGACCTAGTAATTTTCAATTGTATTTTGTTGAAACTGAAAAGGAGGTTGAGAATAGAATGAAGATACTGGAAAAATCAGACTTATCAGAAGTAATTGTTAGAAAGCTTATAAAACTTATGGAGGTAAATCCATATGCAAAAATTATCAGAAGGTTAAATGATTACCCTTCAATAAATGAAGTTCAGCTCCATATCTCAAAAGATGATAAATTAGATCAGCGAATTTACAATTCTCCAAGTGTTGATCAAGTTGCAGTTATTTGGGTCGAAGGAAGCAATCCTAATATATTGATGGAGCGAGATATTGTTGTCCATGCACATTCAGGTCATAAACATAGAATAAAGCACTATTATCGTTGTTACGATCCACTTCAGTATTCACTTCTTTTCCCACAAAGTGATATTGGATGGCACCAAAATATTCTGAAAAGAAGTACCAAAACATCCAATGGTTCAGTCCTAAAGAATGAAACCATCCAGGCGACTATTACAAATAGTCTAACGATTGTTGAAGAACAAGAAGCAAGTTTATTTCTTTTTTGTAGATTATTCATTGTTTATTACTCTAGCATTGAAAAATCATAATTGTTTGTTTGTTTCTTTCAAAAGAAAATGCATCCATAAAAAAAATTAGATATTAAGAATTTAAAGATATAAACTTATGTGAATATATGTTTTAAATTTTTTATTCTAAAAACTTTTGAACATTTTTTAAGTGGAATTTTTCATACTTGAAAATTATAAATTAATTTTGTATAAAATGCTCAAGGTTCTAATGTCAATTTTATTGTAAAATCATACTTAATATGTAAAAGTATTACATAATATAATACCATCATCTACTACTACATCTTGCTTCATATTGTTAGCAATTACATCTAATGTAATACTTTTCAGCACATAATATTGCTAGCTTTAATGGGGATGAATTTACTTCTATGGAGGATATTCTTCTACAAGAACAAGAAGGTATATATATATATATATATATATATATATTTATTTATTTATTTATTTATTTGAATTCAATTTAATTATCTCAAATTTAAATTAGACAATGTACTAAAATTTCTTTGAAAATTTCTAATTTGTAAATTCTATTACTATATGAATAGTTGTCCATCAAGAAAGTAAGAAAAAGGTCTCTTGTCAAGAATATAGTTGCTACAGGCTACAAATTAGAAACCCGAGACATTCTACACTATTTTTTGCTAGAAGGCTTTTGCAACAATATGTAGTTGACATGTATATAAAATTGGAGACCACAAGATTGGACTATTATCACCACAAACAATCAAATTTAAGAGCTGAATTATATCAAGGAATCATGGATAGCATCCATAAAGGAGAGATAAGGGGTGGTGAAGTTAGAAAGAGAATCATTCTACCAACATCTTTTATTGGGGGTCCTAGAGAAATGCGGCAAAGATATCTTGATGCATTGGAATTAGTCCAAAGATTTGGAAAACCAGATCATTTTATTTCAATGACTTGCAATCTGGAATAGAATGAGATAAAAGAATATTTGTATGATACACAAAGAGCTCAAGCTCAACCAGATCCAACTTCTAGAATTTTTCGAGCAAAATTGCAAGACTTGAAAGACCAATTGTTTAAGAAGGAAATTTTTAGAAATGATGAGCATTTTGGTGGAAAAGTGGTAGTTTTTGGAGAAGACTTTAGGCAGGTATTACCAGTTGTTCCAAGAGCTACAATTCATCAGACCATTTCTACAAGCTTAGTGAAATCAGTATTATGGAGTAAAATGATAAAAATTACTTTGTCAAGAAATATGAGAGCCAGAAATGATAACAGATTTAGTGATTTCTTACTTAGAGTTGGAAATGGGGAGGAACCAATTGATCTTGAAGGAAATATCAATATTCCTGAACAGATGATTATCAAGTATGATAATGAAGAGAACTCCAAAAAATGACTTATTAGTTAAATTTTCTCAAGTTCGAGTAAGAATGTTGATTCAACCAATTGCAAGACAAGTCAAGCAATACTAACAGGTAGAAATGAAGATGTTGATAAATTGAATGGAAAGTTGATCTCTATATTTCCTGTAGAAGGAAGGACATTCAGTAGTTTTTATGAAGCTATTAATGAAACAAATCATTAGTATAAAGAGGAATTTCTCAACTCTTTGACGCCAAATGATTTGCCTCCACACAAGTTGGTACTTAAAAAAAATTGTGCAATAATCCTTTTGAGAAATTGGATCCATCAAATGAATTGTGTAATGGTACGAGAATGGTATGCAAATATTTCAAGAATAACGTACTTGATGCGGAGATTGTATTTGGTCAACACAGTGGCAAGCATGTATTTATACCTAGAATACCATTCTTGCTAGCTAAAAATGAATGCTACCCATTCAAATTTAAGCAAAAGCAATTTCCAGTTAGACTTTGCTTTGCCATGACAATCAATAAAGCACAAGGCTAAACAATTCAAAATGTAGGAGTCTACTGGTCACAATCAGTTTTCTCTTATGGCCAATCATATGTGGCTCTCTCTAGAGGACCATCACTATCTACCACAAAAGTTTTGATCAAACCAGATATTGCCTATTCTAGAGGGAAAACATGCACAAAAAAATATTGTTTACGAAGAAGTTTTACAAGCAAGTACTAACTATATTTATTCCTTATGTAACATATTAAGTATTCCAAAGGACAAAACTAACATTATATTCTTATTAGGATGCACATCACATAGACAAAGCAATATGGAAATTGAAATGATCGTACTATAAGACTCAAACATCTAAATGTAAGTTGGCACAAAACTTTTAAACACATCTTTAAATTACTACCAAAGTCGTTATATTTTATATTTTAATATGTGCATGTAATTCTTACATCTTTGTCATTTAGCTTAATAAAATGGTACCTAGCATATCATTTTTATTAGATTCTTTTGTTTTAGATTTCTGTTAGTTGAATTATCTCCATTTCAATTAATATACTTCCTTTGTCAAATTATTTTTAGCTTTTCATCAAAGTTGATGACCATGAGACATTTAATATGTAATTAGTTATACATCACGCTATTGTATTATTACAATTTCAAACAACTATATATTTTTTTAATTTTTTTAGTTTTTGCTGTTCAATAACTATATGAATTAAACATAAAAAAGAATTATAATTCATAAATTAAATAAGCATAAAAAATTAACATATCACGTGCGTTGCACATGCACCTTTCTAGCAACATTAAAAAATATTTAATTGGCATGAGCTGAAGCAAGAAACTTACTTTGGCAAGGGAACAAGAAAAAGACTCAAGCTGCCCATCTACTCCACGTTAGAAGTGGAAATATGGAAGAAACTTCACATTCAAATTCTCGCACATGGGCTTGTTTTCATCAAAATTGACTTTCAAGAACGAGATATCAGCATGTTTCTGTGCCATTCTGCAAAGCTAATATTGGATCACATTGTTAGATTACTCACAGTAATTTTTAAACCAATATTGTTTAATTGAGCAGAAGAAAATCCATGATAGTCTATTTTCTTAGCTATGAACTTAACTAGAAGCTGACATATATTTACTCGAATCAAGTAAATGGCATATGAGGAAGTCCAATGACAAATGGAGAAGGTGATGACGGCAAAATTGATGTGTTCGCATCAAGATGTTGTCTAGTCCAATAATAATAATTTTTGTGGCAATAGAATTGCTTCAGTTTTATCTATTTATATTGTATGTGCAGTTTTAAAGTTAATCTCAGATTTCTGGACCTGAACTTAATAAATATTTCTCCCTTTTGTTCTGCGTTAAGGGGCAATACATTCTTCCTAGAACAACCAAGGTATTGAATTGACTTTACAAGATTAATGGCTACATCCGAAATAGAGCATAAGATCTGATAACATAACATCTTTGCACTTTTTGAACTTAAGTAAGAAGATCAAGTTGAGCACCTCTATTAATAAAGTACTGGTGCAATACGTCAGATGTCATCAAAGATAAACCATGAGGCAAATAATATAACATTTGGTATGAGTTCTCTAGGAAAAAGTGATGGTGCCAAACTTAGAAAACCAATCCAAGCAGCAAAGATCTTACGTTAGGATAAGGAATCTATAGGTTAAAATTTAGATCAAACTAACTATATTCCTTCCACCTGACTAACAAAACTTTGAACTATAACAGGAATGGTTCTTAGTTTCCGACAGCCTAGAAATATTCTGAACTTGAAACTTTCACAATGATTCATTACGCATTGATATCAAAAGATGTCACCCGAAGGAACAATTACCTTTCAAAAGCCTACTCAACATGGTAATGATAATGCACAGCAGAATAAACATCCTAGAAATTAGAGATTACCTTGGGAAATAGTGCTCGGGAGGACGCACACCATGTTCCATAGAACTCAACAATAACTAGACCATCTGCAACCTCACTCAAGGCATTCAAAAATTCTTGAACGGAGTGAATATCAATAATATTTGGGCCTGCATTTCTTTCCCACCACTTGGGCTACTTAATTTCAGCAACAGTTGTATGTATCTGATACGAGTCACCAGCAAAACAGGCGTCATTAACTTGAGAAAAGATGTTGCTAGATCTTGCTAGTATCTGATGATAAAAATTCACAAACATGTTCCACAACAAAACTCACATTTCTTTTATGGAAACATGATTAAAAACTTTTTCAAACTGAATAATTCCTCAAATCTAATTAGAAGAACATATGGACACAGAATGTAAGAAGCACAAAATTTCCTATGTGAAAAATGGATTTGTTCAATTTTATTCCAAACATTCCATATAGTCATTTTCTTATCTGGATGGCCCTGAAGATCAACTGAGTGGCACCTTGTCCGCCACTCCATTCACAGCATTACTTCAAAACCGAAACGACTTTGAGATAAAGTAAAAGAAAACTGTTTATCTTTTATTTTCATGTTAATAGAAACATACTGGAGAGCAACACTCAACCCAACATAATCAAGTCCGCCTTGATGCATAAATACTCCTCACTAGAAACAACTCTTGCCACAACCATTAGACTAATGGCATTGTAGAAATTTGATGCCATTCATGATGGAGAGACCTTTTGTTCCAAGCAGCTCCATCTACTAATGTTTTTATCTGTGAATAGGTGCAGTGGGCATTTCGTAGATTTCATCATTCAAAGTTTCTTGATCCATATGACATTTGGTTTTGTTTTTCTTCTTCTTTTCTTTTTTAATATTTTGCTGTATGTTTCAGTCTCTGGTGAAGAATGTCTGCAAAGAATAGTCAAGAAGTATGAACTAATAAAAACAGTCAAAAAGATTTTTATGGTTTGCCATAAACTAATAAAAACATGTTAATTCGACTTAACCATCCCCTTCAAATTCTAAGTAGTACACGCATATATAATAATTGCAGGAAGTTTCTAGAAAAAAAGAATAATAGAAATGCAAATCTTAACCTAACTTGATATGGTTGGTTGTTCTCCTAAAATTTACTATGTAAAAAATAGAGTGCACGAATTGAAATGTACAATGTGAAATATCAAAGGTAGAACCAAGCAAATAATATTATCTAAAGAAAATTATTTAAAATTTAATATCTGAGACAACGCAAGGAAAGATGAAATAAAACCTGAAGATTAATACTCATCATTTTTACAGCACCTGAACCAAGCTACCCATGATTATTCCAACCAAAAGCAAGAGGGAGTACGTCTTTAGTCACTATCGCAGAATGAGTCTTGCCAACTTCATGCCTGAATTTAAGGGCTAGTGCTTGGGAGTTCATCAGAAGCTCCTAAGCATTGGAATCTAAATTTGTGTCAGCGTATCTGCACCATTAGATAGACCTTATGTATACACATCATCATCCAACTTACTTAATAAATATCATTAAGAGAATAATTACATGTCAGGAGAGATGAGGAAAGAACTATAGCACCAGTTGTGCTCTAGCATGATGGTGCCACTTACCGGAA
Organism: Jacaranda copaia; assembly: GCA_014898725.1. Lineage (NCBI taxonomy): Eukaryota > Viridiplantae > Streptophyta > Magnoliopsida > Lamiales > Bignoniaceae > Jacaranda > Jacaranda copaia. The sequence continues at coordinate 78,352 of JACGDI010005424.1, read as the reverse complement.
GTTAGGGGTGACAATTTGGATAGGTTGGATGGGTTCCCGTTGTGTTAAAGTAGGAGTGTAATACTAATTTTCACAGTTGAACCCAAACCCAATTTAATGATAATTTAAAAGTGCTCAACCCTAATCTAACCAAATTCATATTAGGTCATGTTCAAGTCAACTTGATTTTTATCAGATCGATCTACAACTCAAATTCACCCAATCCAACTTGCCAATTTGATTTAAAATAATTATTTCAAATATTTGTTTCAATTTTTAAAATTTTTTTGTTATCTTTATTTTTTAGTTTTATCTATTCTTAATTATTGATATATTAAAATATGAATAAGGAGTTCTCATCATAATTCTACAACGATAGCTTTTTGGAAAGAATTTTATTAAACCACATAATATATTGATTTTTAAGACTTCTTTTCCCTTTCATTTTATAGTTTCTATCGGCATTATAAGAATATTGAAATCACAAAGTATCTTATTTTTAAAAGTAAAATAGTTTTTCAAGTTTTACTCCTGCTCTCTTTAATTTTTGTATATTTTGTATCAATCAAATTATCTCTTTTAACTTCTTAAAATGATATTATTTTTTGATTCAATTAAGTAGCACATAAATCAATAAAAATGTATCATCAAGAAAATAAGTAAAAAAGTATTTTAATTATATACATAGTTCATTATAAAAACTTGCTTGAGTCTTTTGAAATTCTTATAACCTCTCAACAGAAAGAATTCTTGTCTATCTATATATGCAAAATCTTCATTGCATATGACCTAAGAAAAACTTCTTGGAAAATTTAGTAGTCGAAATAGTGATATGTCAACTCTTCGTAGAAAATTTTTTACGTCCACTTCAATATCCAAAAGTAACCATTAGAAGCAGTCAAAAATTGTAACCATCGGACCTATATGTTTGTGGAAATAAATAAGATCGAAAAATGGCAAAATAGTAATTTTAATATTGCTAAAGTTCAAAATTTTAAGCTTTATTTTTTTATTTTATATTTATACTTCTAAACAAATTAAATTTTATTTATTTAATTTGGGTTGGGTCTAATTGGTTTAGGTGGGTTCAGGTTATCATGTGACCCAAAATCAAATTTTAAATTGTTAGTATAATCTAAAATTCAACCCTATCCAACCTAACCCATAATCTTTAGGTTCTTAATTCATCCCGACCTTGTTTGACCTAAAGCCAAAATGAGTCGATTCATACCCAATTTTTTCATGTTGAAGCCATGTCAGATTATCATATCGTGTTGCGAATTACCACCCCTACCAGAAGTATCTAGCTCTGCTCAACTTGCCGGATCCTTGTTGATAGTTGTGTAATGCTTTCTCAACTCTCAATTTTCCTTTTTTCTTTGGGAGGAGGGGGGAGGGTTGGATTCTAAAAATTGAGGAAAAAATTTAATGATTATTTGTTTGAAGTCAAATGATTTTTTTGGCCATAGAATAAAAAATTGGGAGATAAAATACTAGTTATGGTTGAAAACACTTGAAGGGAGTTATGGGATGGGGGCAATGAGTGGGAAAAAGTTATTAGATAATGGGAGAGATGGAGAAAGAGTGGGGAAGGAGTTAATTCCAAGGTTAATTTAGGTAAAATATAATTTGATGTAATAGTGAAAAAATCGACACCTTGTGAGTATAAGTAGTCTTTTCTTTTTAAATAGTATAGATAACTATAATATTAAAATATTTTATTTTATAATAACATTTATTTTACTTTATAATTATAAGACCAAACAGTATTTTTTTAAGATTTTAAGAAAAAAATTATTATTAAATAATATAATATGGATATTTCATTAGAAAATATTATATTTGAAGATAATTTGTAGTTGAATAAATTGTAACATGTCAAAAATGGTTAACTATAAATTTATAAATTATATGTAGATTTGGAAAATGATAAAATTTTAGAAAATAATGGAGAAACGGTAAGAAAAATGCAATAGGACATTTTATTCATTACATTTTTTAAATTATATATACATATAACTTAGATATGACAAATAAGCAAATTAATCTTTTAAAAATAAAATCTTTCAGCAGATCGTTTAATAATGGAGAAGCCATAGTTATAATTTTCAAGACATTTAAAGTTTTGAAAATGTCAACTATTTGTTTTTAGAGTAAATGTATAATCTATTAATACTTCACCTATAACAATTTATATTGGGTTGTTATTTGATCATCAATTCAACGAATGTCTTGTAAAATAAAATAATTTAGAAATGAAAATACTTCTAAATATTTAATATAACCATGATAATAAAATTTATTTACTTTTGTTTATAGAATTGTTGCATCACATAAAAATTAATATATTATGTAAATGATCATAAAAACAATAAATAAATTTTCAAAATTCAACTTAATATAAGAACATATCAATCTCTCATGAATTTTTGTTATAAGCGTTGTTGTATAGATAATTTAATTTGATAATTGATTTCAATAAAACTTTCTCAGTCTAAACATTATTACATTCAAATATTAGTATTTGTATACACATTTGATATTAAAATGTGAAATAAATGTAACAAAAAATATAAAGATTGATTGATAATTAAATGGCCATTCATCAAACTTTAATAAAAAAATCACTATATCAACCATAGATTGATGTTCCCTATTTAAAAATTTACTTTAAATAATTGAGAATGAGTTATTCATTGTTTTGTTGTGAAAAAACTAAAATGATTTTAGTTGAAAATTTTGATAATATAAAATAGAGAATTCATGAATGTTGTGAAATATAACTTCTTACATTTGAAATAAGTTTCACATTATTATTCATTTCGCAATTGTAAAATGAGCAATTATATTATTTACATTTGAAATGACCAATTATCCATCACAAATGATCCCATCTCTAAGTTGGAAGAAAATATTGCTCACCGTTGGCCAAAGGTAAGCATCAATCTTCTACCTTTTATTCACTTTCTCACATCATAATTACATGATTGCTAACATTTGTTTTATAGGTTGGTACATTTGCTCATGCTCTCACCATTTGTGCTGCTGCAAATCAGAAAAGTCGTGAGAGCGCCGAAGGTTTGATGTCTAGCCTTGATGCAAAGCCGTGTGAGGTAGAGGATGAGCTTTCTAAGGCTCGATCCTAGCTTAAGGTGAGCCAACATGATTATCAAGTTCTTACTTCAAGTCATGAGCTTCTGTTGAAAGATCATGAGGCTTTCAAGAAGAAAGTCAAAGAGTTGACCAAATTAATGGAAAATGAAAAAACTAATTCTTTTGATGTAGGTAAGGCTACAGGCGAGGCAGAGTTTTTAAAGTTAGATAGATGCCAAGCATTTGTTCATAAGCATCATCTTGAAGGTGCAAAAGGTTTCATGAAATCAAAAGCTTTTAACTAGATTGTCCTTGAGAGGTGTACTGATGATATGCTTAAGGGTTTTAACAAATGTAGAGATCAAATTTGCCTCTTGGAGGACTTATCTCTGGCTTCGACTTGACCTAATTACATGACACTAAAAAAGGGTGAACTCACTGAATACTCTTCCGATGATGATGAACTTTCCCCCACACTTGAAGATAAGGAGTTCCAAAGTCTTATCTCAAAGCCCTAGGTTGAGAGGCTTATTCTCAAAATATCTTAACTCTCTTTTCGGTGAATTTTTGGCCAAGGCATTTTAGATGGGCAACCCTTAGACTTAGCTTGCGTAAAGCCCTCTATTTGAATATCTACATGTTTGAACCTTTTGGTGCTTACTATTTTAACTCTCATTATTTTACCTTGACTTTGCATAAATAACCTTTACTGGAAAATCAGACTTGCACTTTGGCCAATTTTTGCACTAAGAGAAACCTCAACTTGATTACAAATTTTATGGTTCACTTTGAACCTTAACATAACAATTTTGAGGCCACTTAGGGGCCTATTTGGTTCACCGAGAACCTAAAAGTTTAGAGCTTAGGGGCTTATTTGGTTCATAAAGAAACTAAAAAACTTGAGGCCACTTGGGGGCCTATCTGGTTTATCAAGAACATAAGAGTTCAGAGGCCACTTAGGGACCTATCAATTTCACCCAATACTTGGGAAAAGCTTGGAAACCACTTAAGGGCATATCTAGTTCATTAAGAATCCTTAATTCCCATCCAATAGAATGATTTTAAGTAGAAGCAAAAAAGAACATTAGCTTTATTCGCAGTAAATGCAAATTCTGATGTAAACATCATTCTTTATTCTACCTTAAAAGCAAAATGAGAACAAACTAGGTGACTACAAAAAGAAATAGCAATTATCTAAAGGAAAAAGAAAAAGAAAGATAATGTTGTGTAGAACATTTTCAAGTTGTAGGCACTCTATGAATACGTTAAATTCTGTCTTTGCAAGCTTTGTAAGTGATATGATCCCTCTCGAGTTATCTTTGTCACCTTATAATGTCCCTTCCAATTTGGATCTAGCTTTCCCATGTGCTTTGATATGTCCCTTTTCTTCAAAACTAGGTTTCCTACTTGGAAAGTCTTGGACTTTACCTTCCTGCTATTAGCTTTTTCCATTATCTTCTTATGCTTTAAAATTTGGATATAAGCTAGGTTCCTTAACTCTAGTAACAACTCCAAGTCTAAGCTTCTTTGCTCTTTATTTCATTCAGCATCATAATGTGTCACTCTCAAAGCTTCCATTCTAATCTTTGCTGGGATCACTGCCTCAACTCCATACACCAAACAAAATAGGGTTTCACCTATAGCTACCCTAGGAGTTGTACGATGTGCCCATAACATACCCAGCAGCTCTTCTACCCAATTTCCTTTTGCCTCTCCAACTTTAGTCTTTAAGTGCTGTAAAAGTGTGCAATTGATAACCTCGGTCTGCCCATTTGCCTATAAGTGCCTTATTGAAGTGAAGTTCTGTTTAATCTTTAGCTCTTTACACCATTACACTATCTTCTTCCCTTGAAATTGCATTCCATTATTAGAAATAAGTATCCTAAGTATTTCGAACCTACATACAATATTTTTCTAGATGAATTTCATGACCTCATTTTTAGTAATTTTTTCTACTACTTTTGCCTCCACCTATTTGGTGAAATACTTCCCCTCTACTATTATAAATTTTCTTTGTCCTTGCGATGGTGGAAAAGGACCCAATTTGTCAATTCCCTATTGATCAAATGGGTAAGATATCTGCATCAAGGTCATTTTAGTAGGAGGACAATGAGATAATTTTGCATGCAATTGGCACTCCTTGTACTTCCTCGACAATTGCAGTACGTCCTAAGCTAAGGTAAGCTAACAAAAACCTTGCCTTAGTATTTTTTGTGTGAGGGATCTCCTGCTTGAATGATTACCACAACTTCTTTCATGGACTTCTCTCATAATGTATTCTACCTAGCTAGGTGTTAAGCACTTTAGCAAAGACCCCTCAATAGACCTTTTGTATAGCTCTCCATCTACCATAGTGAACCTAGGTGCTCGTGTTCAAATCTTGGCTTGTGTTGATGGGTCACTAGGGAACTCCCCTTTTATCAAATACTTCAATAATTCATCTTTCCAACTTTGTTCTTCCTCTATCACTTCATCACTCCAATTGCACCTTCATTTTTTAGCTTAATTCTTAGTTCATTAGCAACCCTAAACATAATATGCCTAGAAGTAAGTGCTTCAGCTAAACTTGCAAATTTAGATAATATGATCAAAACATTCAAACTTTTTAGCCAACTCCTTCACAATTTCTAAGTACTTTGCCATAATCTCTTCTCAGGCTTCATAAATGCCTTCGAACTGATTTGCCACTAGTTGTGAGTTTGTGGACACTATTACTTTTTTAGCTCTTAATTCTTATGCTGCTATTATTCTTGCTATTAGAGCCTCATATTCTACCTCAATGTTCATAACTTCAAAGTAGAACTTCAATGCAATTTCTAATTCTGCTCCTCCTGGTCCTTACAAAAGTATCCTTGATCCACCTCCCTCTAAGTTAGAAAATCCATCTATGTGTAGTATCCATATTTGGTTTTTTTGCCTTTGTGTAGCTTCTCTTTGTGTCAATTCCACCATAAAATCTATTAGTACTTGAGCTTGAATAGCTGCCTTTGCTTGATAGTCAATGGTAAAACTCTCTTAGCTCCACTGCCCATTTAACCATTCTGCTTGACATGTCTAGCTTAGCAAGCATCGTCTTCAAAGGGTGATTAGTGTGCACTACTATTTGATGAGACTAAAAATAAGGTCTAAGCTTTCGTTCGGTTGTGACCAAGGTGAATGCTCACTTCTCTATTCTAGAATAGTTCGTCTCTGCACCTTATAGAACTTTGCTAACATAAATACTAGCTTATGTTCCCTATCCTCAATCTTTACCAGGACTAAACTCACTGCAACATCAAAAGTAGCTAAGTATAAGTACAAAAGTTCTCCATCCACAGGCTTGATAAGTAGAGGTGGATTAGCTAAGTAGCTTGTTAGTGCTTAAAATGACTACTCACATTCATCTGTCCACTCAAAAACTTTGACATTCTTTAAAATTTTAAAGAAAGGCATTCCTTTATCTGCTAATCTTAAGATAAAATGACTTAGTGCCACTATCTTCCTTGCCAACTTCTAAACATCCTTTACCAATCTAAGTGAAGGCATCTTCATTATGGCCTCAATCTTCTCTAGATTTGCCTCTATTCCTCTCTTATATACTAAGAAACCAAGAAATGTTTCACTCTTACCCCAATGTGCACTTTGTTGGGTTCAACTTCATTCTATATTGTCTTATTATAGCAAAAACCTCCTTCAGGTGAATAATATGTTGCTTTTCCACCATACGTTTGACCAGTATATCATCTACAAAGACTTCCATAGTCCTTCCTATCTGATCCTTGAACATTTTGTTTACTAACCTCTAGTAGGTAGCACTTGTATTTTTCAATCCAAAAGGTACTACTTTATAACAACAAATTCCCTTTTTGGTTATAAATGATGTTTTAAGACAATCTTCTTCAACCATAAAGATTTGATGATAGCCTTGATAAGCATCCATCATACTCTATAGTACATAACCTATAGTAGAGTCCAAGTGATCAATACAAGGTAGAGGGTAGGAATCCTTTGGACATACTTTATTCAAATTAGTAAAATCAATGCACATGCACCATTTTTCTCCCTTCTTAGGAACCATCACTACATTAGATAGCCAATCTATATATTGAACTTCCACTATGTACCCTATATCTAACAACGTTTTTTACCTCTTGCTCGATCACCTAATTTCTCTCAACTCCAAAGCTTTTTTTCTTTTACCTGGCTTAGCCTCCAGGTCAACATTAAGTCAATGAACAATTACGCTCAGATCAATGCCATCAAAGTTACTTAGACTCGATGCAATCAAATCAGCATTCCTCTACAGACATTCAATCAAGTTCAACTCTAACTGTTGAGGCATTTGTGCACCTATCCTAGTAGTCGTACTAGGATTGCCTAGCTATAATTCAATTGATTTATACTCAGTAGGTTCCATTCTCTCAAATTTTTGCTTCTTGTCAATCTTTTCCTTCAACTCTCTTTGCTCACCTTTAGGCCATGGGGTCAACTTGTTATCTGTTCTAACCTTCTTCCTTTCTTTCATCCTAAAAGAAACATTGTAGCATTTCCTAGCAACATTCTAGTTCTCTTTGACTTTGCCTACTCTAGACTTAGTAATTTCAATTTCAAGTGATATTTAGAAACTATAACTTTGAAAAAATTCAATCTTAGCCTACCTTGTATCAAGTTATATGCGAAATGAGCATCCAAAACCAAATATTTGATCATGAAAGTTTTCTTGCAAGGTTCAACTCTAAGTGAAGTAGGTAGGTCCACTGTTTAGACCCTCTAAAACCCAATAATGGAGTGTTAACCAACTTTATCACGGTTACATCCAATTCCATCCTTCTCAATACATCTAAAAAAATTATATCTGCTGAACTCCCATTATCCACCAATACCTTCTACACTGCAAAGTTAGCCACATCCATGGTTATAACCATAGGGTCATTGTGATGCATACATACTCTTTCAACATCCTTTAGTTCAAAAGTGATGCTCTCTTTTACTTGACTAACAGCTAGTACCTAACTATATGCAACTCGTCCCTCTTTTATTTTACGCTTATATATTTTCCTTGAGCTTGAAGTGTCCCCTATAGCTGTCTCACCTGCTATCATATTAATAACCCCTCTTTTGGGTTAATTATCACCTTCAAATCCCCTAGTAGGTTTTTTGCACACCCTTTCTCCTTTATGTCTTTTTCCCCAATTCTGATTAAAGCGAACTTGACTTCATAACCTAGATCATGACTTATGATGGCATGGAAATTCATCTACTTTACCCTTGATGAATTCTTTCAAGTACCCCATCCTTATTAGCCTCTCTATCACATCCTTCAATTGGTAACAATTTTCCGCGTCATAACCCTTGTCCTTTTGAAATCTGCAATATTTGTTTGGGCACTTCTTTACAAGAATTAACCTTATCTTTTATGGCTAATTTACTACATCTTGGTGCTCAATTTCCATAAGCGCTCTAGCTTGGGAGGCTATTAAAGGCGTATAATGTTAGAAGTTTCCAACTGGAGATCGCTTTCTCTCTCTTTCAGGTAGATGCCACCCCATTTCTTCTCTACCCTTTGTTGTTCTTTGCTCTAGAGGTGCTTTTTTATTCCACTCTTCATCTTTCATTAGGTTCACCTCCTCTTCATGTATATATCTCTCTGCCATTTCCATCAATTGCTCTACATCTATTGGAGGGTCCTTAGCCAAATCAGATGCTAGGGGTTCTTTTTTAGCCTATGAATTAAAATAATCACCATCATATCCACCCTCAAGTTTGGCACCTCTAATACTTAATTATTGAATCAATTAATAAAAGTTTGATGGCTCTCATTTTCTCTTTGTCGTATAGTGAATAAATAAGTAACAAATCTTTTTGTTCTCTTATAATTAGCAAAGTAGAATAGGAATTTCTTACTTAGCTGCTCATAACTTTCGACGGACCTTTCTAGTAGGCTGGTGAACCATTCTTGTGCTCTCCCACTAAGGATGGTGATGAAAATCCTACTATTAATTGCATTTGATAACCCATGCAATTGCATGATATTCTCTAAAGCTATCATGTGCTCTCAAAGGTCTTAATTGCCATCATACATAGGTAAGTTTGGGATCTTGAACCCAAAAGGTAGGGTTTCCACCAATATTTCTTCACAAAATGGGGATCTCTTCCTTTACAATGTTAACCCCCCTTCCTCCCATTTTTTTTTACATCTCATCCAGCTTTCGACTAAGCTCTTTAACCTAGCTACTCAACTCTTACACTTCTGTCCTCTCTGCCCTATAAGTTGAGAATCTTTCCTAGGGCCACTCTCCCCTATGAAAATTTTGTGGTCTTCGAACAAGCACTTGAGATTCTATCTCTTCAAAATCGTCACCTCGTGCTTTAGGCTGGTTTTCTCCTCGGGGCTCTTCTACTCTTGTTGACACAAAAAATTGCTTAGGTGATACCAGCTGAGGTAGGTTTCTGGCCTCCTAATTAGGTGCTAATTAGGATGCCACGACAAGTGGTAATAAGGATTGCTTTTGCATATCACCTACCATCTTTTTCCACCAATCCACCATCATGTCAGTTACCTGTATAATAGGTTCACTCATTCGCTCTCTTGATACTACAACATCACCTGCCCTCGCCGGTGGTTGGAGCAAAGAAGGTTCAGGTAAATGATGACCTTGTGGATGTGGTTGCGCTACCATCTCCTTCATTGGTGTCTCGTTCATAACTTCTTCCATTCGAGAAAAAAAAAATTAGTTGATAAAAAATGAGAGTTCCAACAAATGGCACCAATTGGTGTGGGTGATGGAAAAATCACTCTTAATCTGGACTCAATTGTGTTTCAGTACCTACTTTGATTTAAATCCTGTACTCAACAACAAATTGTTAGGGATGACGTGTGTTACCTGGCAAAAACCCTCCGATGATCAAGTCAGTATTCAATCGAAGAGAGAAGGAAAAGTATCTTGCGAGAATTATGGGAAACTTTCTATCAAAGATTACGTACCTCTTATCTTGTCACTTGACAAATTTACAATGAAAAGTTGTAAAGTTTAGCTGAGTTTAGATATCTTCTAATTGTTGGGTTTGATCTTTTAAAATTCTATAGCAAAAGAATAAATATGAGCCTCAATTAATGGCCCATATATATATTTACCTTCAGAAAATATGAGTAGGCTTTGATCAATAGGCCCATTTATTATCCTAGATCACATTTGATGTTGTGCGAAATTATAAGACTTAAGGATTTTTTTGGAAATTGTGATTAGTGGGCTTCCGCTTTGAGAATATATTTCCATAGAGGCAGTGCTCAAGTTAAAAAGAAAAGGAAAAGTAAAATTCTTGATGCCTTTTTTTTACTATAAAAATTGATATTTATATTAATTCATTCCTTAATGTGCTAAAATGTGGGCGAGAGACCATAACGGTCCACGCCATCAAATAATATTTGTCCTTTTTTCGGATTTTTTTACTTATATACTCCTAATTCCTATAACATTATTGGGGTATAGCAAAACTCTTAAGAAAATGATGATATGATGTTACATAAAAATAGATGTTTATCACTCTCATAAAGGACAGAGTTGTAAAGCTTGGTAGCAAGTCACAATACTTAAAGGTTAATCATAGTTTCTAAATATTTTTGTTCTCACTTGAGAAATATATTTTATATAAACTGTTTTTTAAAAATTATATATTTAAACTTCTAAAATTATCAAGAAAAAATTTATTTAATTCATATATAGAAATAATTTAATAATGTATTAATTTAATTGAAAATAAAGTGATTATCTACATAAATAAAAAGAATATTAGTATCAAAAATTAGTTGCTCATTTCAGTTACTTTTTTGGTTTCGATATAACTTAATTATCAACTATTTTGTTTAAATGGACATTGAATTTTTTTGAATAAAAATAAAAAATTAATTAAAAAGTAAAAATATTTAACTCCTTAGGTGAAAAATTAAGCTTAATATTTTTTAAATCCACACCTATTAGATAATCTCGATATATTTACTTTATATATTCATTTTTCATTATGCCAATGCATGAACAATTATTTTCTATAGTAAAAATTATCAAAGCAAGTGTAAGTTATTAAAATATAGAATGTATTACTTATGTAAAATAGTATTTTATGTAGTAATAAATTTTAAGCCTCTAACTACATACTTATAATTTCTTATACAAAAGTATATATTTTAGTAAAATTTTATATATAATTTATTAATTTATAGTTAAAATTTTATGATATTTTATAATTTATTAAATACAAATTATCTTCAAATTTGATATTTTCAAATGAAATATTCAATTTATAATATTTAATAATAAACTTTCTTACTGTTTTAAATTATATAAAGTAAAATAAATATTGTTATAAAATAAAATATTTTAATATTATAATTACTTTTGATGTACTATAATGATCATACTGAGCACATGCTAGTTTCATAATAATACAAACTGTCTTTCATGGGGACTAAAAGATGAACAATGTTTTTTGGAAGTTTTGGAGAACACATTCTATTTTAATTATTCTCTCAATCCTAAATTCCTAACTCTATGTTTGGACCTAAGATTTTAACGTAGAAAATGTCGAGGCAAATTTCTTTCGCTCTTCAAATGATGTAACTCTATGCAATAATATTTGCATTTTTGCCTTTTTCTTCTCCTTTTTTTCACTATTTTTCTTGATTCAAACATAGCATGAAAAGAGAGGAAAAATAATATGAAGGAGAAGGAAAAGGAGATTTGCTTCCCCACTAAAGTTATTTTCTCAGTCCAAACAATTTAATAGTGCTGCCACATATTTAGCAGTTTAATGCCAAATCGGAGCTAGAATCTACCTAAATATATGATCAATAAATTGACTGGCAATAAGCGAAGGCTGGAAAGCTTCTGCACATTTTAATGGAACTAAAATAAACAACCAACTCAAAGGAACACAAATTTCTTCAACTCCTGGATTCCAGACAATTACTATGGTCTTAACATGCAATCGCATTTAAGAGAGCTCATCCAATATTGTGATGTGAGAAATGAAGTACATATGCTTCAGGCTCCGCTGAAACTAAAGATAACTGCAGAAAGCATCAGCCTAACTTATATCAGTTGCTATAAAACTCTTGCTTCTTCTTGCAGTGTTATATTTAGTTCAGCAAGAACATAACTGCCTGCAGAATACTATTAGATCATAGACTTGAGAAATGCTGGTTCTGCGATAAGCTACAAGGCTGAGTGCCACATTGTCCCTATGAGTTTCAGTGATTAGGCAAAAGAATACTTTGTGGAAACGATGCTGTCCCATTATTTGGAGCTCCAGGAATGTTCAGGATGCTAGTAACCAAGTTGTATATCTCAACATTCTCAAAAGATGGGACTTTCCGCCCCATAGCAAATTGAGGTCCATGAGCAACAAAAATGGTCCTCATGGAGAAAAACGCATTGTCATATCCATGCGCTCCTCCACATTCTTGCCTTTGTGATCTGGTCTGCTCCACCTTAAACCCTTCTTCAATCAACCCTATAATTGGTGGAATTCGATTGCTAGCTGAATAGTGCAGTCTGCTGGGCAGATCCTCCTTGAGATAAACTCTCAGATATTCACCATTATCTACCTTCCCGGACTTTAGCCCCTTATTCATCTTAGCCACTACTTCCTTTGGTGAATAACCATATGGTGGACGAATTGCGAGCAATGGGGTGTAGGATAAAACCCATTCCTTTGGTATCTCAATCCAATTTGCTAGATCATCCAAAAAAATCAACTTTCTATCACAAGTGCCAACCATCCCATGATCACCTACCAAAATGGTATTCACATCCTCAAAGACACCTCTTTCTTCCAAACCACTGATCAACCTCCCAACCATCTTATCCACTCGAGCAACAGCTTCAGTAATCCGAGGATCATCAGGCCCAACTTTGTGGCCCTGATAATCAGGGTCCTCAAAATACAATGACATAAATGAAGGAATCTCACTACTAGGCAAATCGAAGTACTTCAAGACAGTATCAACTCTCTCTTCGAAAGGCACAGAACTATTATATAACATGCAATATTCCTCAGGACAATCCCAAGAACCCTTTCTTACCTCTGAACCAGGCCAAAAATACACCGCAGCCTTCAGGCCATGATTGAGCAGAGTCTCCCACAGCGGCTCACCAAGCCACCATTTGGGCTCTTGACTAGCCATAGTGAAGAGATCACCTGTTTCAGGATCAATGAAATAATTGTTGACAATTCCATGATAATCAGGGTACAAGCCGGTGACAATGGAGTAATGGTTTGGGAAAGTCAGCGTTGGAAACACTGGAATCAAGCCCAACTCAGCTTCAGTCCCATTCTTGATTAGTCTATTGATATTCGGTGTATCCGTCTTGAATTGATATCCAAACCTGAATCCATCGGACGAAATCAATAAAACGACCGGACTTTTGAGCTTCTTGAGCGATCTTGCTACCTCATTTGTGGAATTAGAGTTGGCCGATGACGCATAGAAGAACAAAAAGGCAAAGGCAATGGCAGCAGAGAGAGCAACGCATGTAGATAGAACGAGAGAAATGAATATAACAGTGGTGGTGGCTGGTTTTCGATGGGAATCTGAGGAAGAAGAGTCTGTGCTAAAAGGTAAAAGGGCTGTGGCGGCTGCGTTGGGAAGATCATCTTCTTCGTTTGTTGAGATTGGCATCGGATTGTTGTCGTTTGGAGTTAAAATTGATATAGAATCAGACAACATATCAGGTTTGAAGATTTTACGATCGGGGCTGTGAAGAAACACAGCAGAATAGAAGATTCTTGATTTTCAGGGTAATTACAGGGGCAAGGAAAGAGAGTTTTGCGAAGGAAAAGATCTCCATAAAATAAAAAATTGTAAATTTCATGAGATTGCCACCATAACAAAATTGAAACCCCACGAAAGAATGCTCTGATTCGGGGGCTAATTTCGTGGCAAAAGAAGAGAGATTTGAAAAGCTTTTGTGATGAGAAAATAAGGGATTTTAGAAACGGAATGTCGGAGGATGGATTTTTCAAGAACTAGTAATCTGAGATTTGTGAAATTATATTGTTGTTTGACCCTCTCTCCCTTCTATCTCTTGCACACGTAAATTGTAATTGAGAGACATAGAGAGAGAGAAGAAGAAGAAGAAGAAGAAGAAGAAGAAGAGGTGTGTAGCTGAGAATGCAATGAAGGAGAAGGATAGCTGATATGCAGCTATCGGAGAAGGTAAGTGGTGAATTTGGAGTCCGAACGAAGGAAACTTCAGCGAACAATGTGCTGACAGTCAACTTCAGTTTCTGGGTTTACGTCATGTTTGTTGTTGCTTCGTGTTATTTATTTACTAATTATTAACCCTTGTACCAAAAAATAATTTAAAATTTTATTATATTTAATGTTAATTATAATTAAATACTTACATTTATTATAATTAATCATACAAATATTACAAATATTAAACAAAAATACTAATTTAGAAAAAACTAATAAAAATTTTATTGCAAACAATATAGCAGTCAAAATAATATTTTAAATACAATAATAATGATGTTTTAAATTTTCTCATGTTAGAATATACTTTTTTATCTATTCAACTAATTGTCTTATGAATGAGAGAGAGAAAAAAAAGTGGAATCTATTTGTAACATTATAGAGGTGGTTAATAAAATGCAAAAAAAAGAATAAAATTATATTTGAAGGAAAAATGAAATATATTTATTTACTTAACTTAAAATAAAGACATTTAATTAACATGCACAATGTAAATGTGTGGCTAGCTAGAAATTATAATAAAATTTAGTTTTAAATACTGGTTAAATTTAAGAACTATTAAAAAATACCCTCCATCCTAAGATAATTTTTTCTTTTGTTATAAGCATAGATTATAATATTACAATGTTTGGAACCAAGAAAATAAATGAAGAAATGTCATATCTATAGAAATTATTATTATTATTATTATTATTATTATTATTATAGTGGTCGTAGTAGTAATATTTACACACATGTACACCTTAAAAGTTCGCCAACTTCAAGCATATATAAATGTGAGAATGAATCCCCAAACCAATTAGCCACTCAACATTTAGCACCTTGTTACTATCGCAAACATCATTGGTCATGGATAAATGACATTTTTCATTAAAAAAGATTATTGTTATAACTATTCCTCAAAATTCCAACCGAATAAGTGAAATTTAATTTTATCATAGTCTGCCCATGCACCAATAATGAAAATATTTTTTTTAAAAATATATCCTTCACATATAATAGAAAATTATTTATTTATTTTATCTTTCAAATAATCTAGTGCAAATGTATTAAAATTTGATTACCTACTTTAATAAAATTTAGATGAAGATAGTTTTATCTCGCATTTAATATACCAATTTTCACAAATAAATAAAAAATGGACCCATTTCGTTACTCAAAATTGAAGGGGAAAAAGAAAGATGGGCCTGTTCAATCCAACTTGATAAGCAAAAAAAAAAAAAAAAAAAAAAAAAAAAAAAATCCTAATTTTAATCCAATTTATAAGTTTTTTTTTTAAAAAAAAATTTGACAAGAAAGTTTAAGTAAAACAGTGATAAATTATAATTAAGTCCATTCAATTCATTTTCTATCTCGAATGTACTAAGTGATTCTCCTGTTTCCTATATTTTGTTATTTTTCTTCATAATTTGTTCTTATGGAGATGGATGAAGTTTGCATAATCTTCTTGTTGGAATAGTGGTTCATAGGTATGAGAATCAATCTTTCTGAAACCAAACAATGGTGTAAAATGAAATACAATGAAGATTCTCAATTTTGTTCATCTGAACTTCCTTATTGGGTATGTGTTAATTTCTTGTTGTTGAAAGCACTTTGAATAAGACAATAGGTTGATGGAACCAACTCAAATGAAAAACCAATCATGCCCTAATATTCTTGTGACTGCTAAACTTAGATCATATTTTATGTAATTGAATAAAATTGTAAATACCATAGTACTGGTGATATTATTCCAAATAACGTAGATCTTCTAAGATATCCAATGATTTTAAGCTAAATTCTTTATTTATAATTTTTTATTAATATTATTAATAAAAATAAACTTTATCTTTAAATAACTTGTTCCAACTATTACTAAAAGTAAACTATTAAAACATATTTTTTAGTAAAATAGAATATTGTCCCAATTATTCCTCAAAACTCTGACTTAAGTTGTTACCGTGTCAATTGATAATATTTTCATAATTTTAATTTTGATAGTATCTAATCTAATCATAAAAAGATAATATATATAGGTTTCCACCAAAACGTCAAACCAACAAAATAATAAAAATACACAAATCACAGACTAAAGTAAATCCATAAAACAAAAGGAGGTAAAAAATCAACCAATGAGAAAAATTTATGTTAGTAGAAATAAAATAACTTACCACACAATTGAGACTCTAAATTTCCTTTATAAATTAACTTGTGTCATAAATATAAAATTTATAAAATTAGAAAACTACATATAAATTACAAAATAGAAAAATCAACATAGCAATAGGCATAAAGCAAAGCAAGCATCTACTACTTGTCTATTCCTCAAACATTTTTCTCTGTATGTGAGGTAGGCCAATCTCCCACACTTTTACTTCAATATTCAAAAATAAATAAATTATTCTTAAAAGAATAAAATCAAACAAAACGAATATAAGAAAAAAATAACTTTTTTGGGTCCTCTAAATAATTATTTCACAATAATTATTATTAAGTTGGACAAAAAAATTCTTTTCAAATATCATAATTAAATGAAATATTCTTAGAACATCGAACTAAGAAACTAATAACAAAACAAAAAAATCATGGGTTAAAGAAAAATCTTATTATGAAAAAAGTAAAACAAAAAACAAAAAATAAAAACAAAAACAAAAGCAAAAAATAAATATAAAATTTTAATTTACCACGAAATCGAGACTTCAAATTCCTTCCATAAATTAACCTAGCTCATAAACATAAAAATATTTTAATATTAGTAAGTCATATAAAAAATTACAAAGTACATGCAAAAAAAAAAAAAATTTAACTCACCAAGCAAATGATCCTATAAAAGTGAAGACAAAAGAAAAAAAAATATTTTTGTACCTTTAAATATTAGTGTATTGCATGTTCAGCTATTTTTAGTATGTATTACTTGTAGGGATTATAAACTTAAATTAAGGAACTTAACTTAATTAAAATATCAATTTATGTCATAAAATAAAATTTTGGGAATATTAAATTAAAGTAAAATTTTTTGAACTAAATATAGAGAGACAATAATAGTTTATTAAAAAATATAATTTTTTGAACTAAATTATGGTATATCAGTTATTCTTATACATTATGGTATAACTATAGACTCAACCAAGGGATATGGGCCATTGGGTTAGTCTGGGCAACTGGGCATAACCTACATGACAAGAAAATTGTATATTAGTGGCATTAAAAAATGCCATTTAAATAGAATTATAGTAACATTTTTACATATAATGACATTTTTAAAAAGTGCCATCTACGTGGGTGTAGTGAAAGGTGTAACTATCACTATTTTATTCACTTTATGGCATACATAAAATGCAACAAGAAATGGATTAAATGATATGTCAAAATGTCACAAAAAGTACATTAAATGACATGCTAACGTGCCACAAAAATTGCATGTAGTGGCATACTAAAATGCCACCAAAAATCTCTTAAATGACATTATAACATATCGTGAAAAATACAATAAATGACATGTTAAAATGCCATGAAATTTTTTTTAATGACATATTAATATGCCACAAAAAATATAACTAATGTTATATTAAAATGTTACTAAAAGTGATGCTGTTGAAAGCTACATATAGAGAAAAAAGAGGGGTTGTGCTACAGGTAAATCAACCAGAGAGGTCAAGTACTCAGGGTTGTATATATCTTGGGACTTGAGATCTGCAACCACAACACACGCTAAACTAGCCGAGGTACCCCCGGCTAAGGCACTCCAACACTCAAGTTAATTCTGGTCGAGATGTGAAGATCGAACAGAATACAGAGAATATAAGGCTTATAGTGTATTAAGTATTACCTTGAGCGTAATTGAGTTTGAAGTATTTATAGCCTATCTCAGGCGTGATTTGACCCTGGTACCCTTATCAGGTATACTGGCTTTTTGTCTTTGCCAAGGAGTTGGTAGTCATTCCATATCTAGATTTTGATACTATTATAGATGGCTAAATCTCCTATTTTTCCAGATAAACAATACCAGTAGAAGCGCGCCTTTGCCAAAGTTGGTGGCAGGGTTGGCAGAGTTGGTGGTAGCGACTGTACAAGCTATCATGCATCATTAATGTGGAGGCATGTAGCCTGTCAAACTAATAAATGCGATAGAGATCTGAGTCAAAACCAGAGTGGGTCTTGAGGTCGATACATATTGATCAGACCTAAATATTCAAACTTCTGGAGTGGTCTTAAGGTCGATGCAGGTCGATCGCAAACCCTTCCAAGTGAGGTCGATATCAGTCGATCAAACGGACTTACTGTTGGGCCTCTTGGATTGTCTCATTTGATGTTGGGCCTGTTGGGCCTACTGGATTATCCCATACATGAGTTACCCCAACTCACGGTCCTGATTGAGCTTGCCGATGAGAAGGAGCAGAGAATTTACATTCAATTATGGTGATTACCATGCTTGACTAGGATTTTTGAATCCTCGACCCGAGTTTTTAAACTGTCGACCGGGGTTTGAGGTGATTTCTCGGCATTTAATGCGGCTATTAGTGTGCAAAATACAAAGCGTACTAGGTCACGCTATCATCATAGCAGTTGCATGGATTTCTACACACAAATGCCTATAAATAGGGGGATAACCGACTCTATTCATACTTTGCTATCTAAACTTCTGGTCGAATCGCTATCTTTGAAGCCCTTCAAGTTCTGTGCTTTGCCTTTCTAAGATTTT
>JACGDI010005424.1:26710-59133 GCA_014898725.1 Jacaranda copaia | reverse complement strand
CCATTACACCAAAATAGCCTCCAAAATAACCGCTGTAGATTTAATTTGTATTAGAGTAGCATGTCATATCCCTGATGAGTATGAATTGGTAGCGCCAGGGACTTGGGGTAAAATGCATTGACCTCCCTAAGGGTTTATAACTGTATTTAAGGAGGGGTTAAAGTGTAACCTCAGGTTCCCGCTCGCTTAGCCCATAGTCGACCTCCTTTTAGGACTAAGGGTCTGCATCACCCAATTACTCCCAAATTGTTTTGCTATACTGTACAATTTTATTGTGCTAATGCACTTATACGACCAACCCACCACCTTTGCCAATTTCGCAAATCTATTCCACCTTCCCATGTCCCGAAAGTCGGGCAGTAGCGAAGAGTTTGGTTTCTATTACCTAACTGCGCGACCTCGGTGAAAATTTTTGATATCCCCCGCCTCTTCTTATGAGCAATAGTAGAAAAAATATTATTTTTATATTCGAGGGCTGGGGGTTCTTACTATTCTGAGGGGTTAGTGGAGGAGGCCTATGGAGATGCCTGGGAACCAAACACCTAGTTGGCCGAACACCTTCATCTAGGATCTGGTTAGATTTGGGCAAATAAAGGCCTCAGTTCTGACCGAAGAGAGGTGTTTGGTTCTGGCTAGCCTATCACCTACCCAGCTTGACCTGTCTATGGGTGATCGACTAAGTAGAAACTTTCCATCGACTGTTACTATTGCACGCTATTTTTCTGCTTGAATCTGATATTTATTTAAATTATTTGCCCGTGCATATTGCAATGAAACAATGGTCTACAATTGTAATGAATCCCAGGTCCAAGCACTAAGGGTTGAGGCATGTCGACAAGCTACCGCTGCTGCTCGACGAGGAGGTACTACTGAGCAGGCAAGCTCAACGAGGTCAACGTTTGCATTGCCTCCACCATAAATCAAGTCGGCTCCTAAAACCCTATCTGCTTGGTGGTAGAAGCCCCAGCACAGTAGTCCTATGAGTCGGGGCAAGAGACAACTAGTCGAATAGAGAGGTTCGGCTCCAAAGAAAGCTACTAGGGGTAAAAGGAAACAAAAGATTGTGATAGGTTGGGACTTGTTTGGCAAGCCTGGTGATGGCCTACTGTTCCGACTTCTTCGACTATCTCCTCTGCGATTCACTACCGATCGAGATCAGCAGGTAACCAACTCAACCTCAATCATCAAGAAAGGGTTGACAGGTGCCGAAGCTCTGAAATAGATGACCTTAGGGCTTTTTATGAACGACCAATGGAAACTGATGAACCTGAGTCAACTTGAGATGATGAAGTCAATGTCCTATTACTATAACATGGTAAGTATGAGATCGATAAGCTCGACCACATCTTTTCTATTATGCTCATATTAGTTTGAGAATAACACTGCTGTATTTCAGATAGGGCAGCTGGACTACAACATGTTCTAGCAATCTAAGATGGCACTGGTTACCAAGAAGGAGTTGGAGGCGGGAGGAGAGATAAAAATGCTCAAGGTGCAACTCGAATCCTCCCAGCTCCAGGTTGAGCAGCTGAACAAAAGGTTAGCCAACCTCCAACAGCAGCTCGATTCTAAGGATCAGTAGTTGGTCTAGGTTGTCAAGGACCAGAGCTGTATGGATAACATTATCAAGAAAGCCCATCTCGACCTTTAGGTGAGTTTTAGTTCTAGTTGAGCCAAAGGTCATGCGGAGGCGACTAGCCAAGCTAAAGAGGCCTTCTTCTGATATCTGCCTGTGGTGCGGTGCGAGGCTATTGAGTAGTACATGGTGAGCACCGCCTTTCAAGATGCCTGCACAGTTGTAGCCCTAGATGATGCCTGTAAAGTATATCATCGACCCATCAAACAGCTTAGGCACATGGGTTATTGCTTCCATGTTGAGGATATAAGCCAGATGAGCCTCATGCTCAATGAGAGGCTGGAGCCTTTTCCTGAGCCAGAGGAAGGTAGTGCCGAGCAAGCTCTGAAGGGCATAACTATTGCTACTACACCCAACATATTGATATTTGAGATGCAAAAGAAGAAGGTCGAGGTCAATGCCTGACTAGAGCAGATATGCGCTGAGTTCGCATTCATGGAGGACCTCATAGCCTAATTGAAGGATGAAGAGGTCGACTTGGCGCAGTATGTGCTATGGTCGACTAACTTTATGGGTGACCTCCAAGAGCCTTTTGAACCTCCTCAGGTAGTTTCTTTGCTCACCTGTGCGGCGCCCAAGCCAAACTTAAATTGGGCTGAAGGTGGGCAAGAAGAGCTAGGCCAACACTGAAGTAGAGTTGAACCAACCTCTTTCTTTTTTTTTTGTAATTATATCTTGCCAAAGTATTATCAATAAAAAATATCTTTTCTTTCATTTTCCTCATGTTGTGGCATGCATAGCCTTTGACTTTTGTTGTGATAATGTGAAAAATATTTGGTTGCCTATCACGTAGTAATTGTGTTACACGATTGTGTCGTCGATTATTTCATGTTCTCAGTCGATGATTTTTGTTCGACAAAAATTGGGTGGTTGATTAGAATAACTCATTCATCAACATAGGGGTCGACAAGAAGTTTAAGTAGTAGCAAGGGGCTGCTTGGTTGTCGACTATGGGGTCAACTAGAAACTTGGATGGCTAAGAGCCATTTAAGTGGCAGCAAGGGGCTGTTTAGTCGTCAACTAGAATCTTGGACGGCTAGGAGCCGTTTAGGTGGTAGTAAAGGACTGCTTAGTCATCAACTATAGGGTCGACTAGAATCTTAGATGGCTAGGAGCCATTTAGATGACAGCAAGGGGTTGCTTAGTCATCGACTGCGGGATCGACTATAATCTTAGACGGCTAGGAGCCGTTTAAGTGACAGTAAGGGATTGCTTAGTCATCGACTATGAGGTCGACTAGAATTATTAAAGATAACAATTAAACTAATAAAATTGCAATTTTATTTAAGCCTAAAAGATCGCAAGGATAAATGCCATACATTTGTAAATAAAAAACTTCCTGAGATTGATGGCATTCCACGGGCGGGGGAATTTCTCTCCTTGCATGTTGGCCAGCCTGTAGATATTGTGCTTTGCTATTTTGATGATGGAGTATGGCCCTTCCTACTTTGGTTCGAGCTTGCCCACATTCTTGGAAACCTCTACCTTCTTGAGGAGAATATCCCCAACATTGAAACAATGCTCTATGATCCTTTTATTATAATTCTGGGTCATCTTCGCTCTATAGTGCTGCATAGTATTATAAGACTTCTGTTGATGCTCATTGATAGTTTTGAGATCCAGCTTCCTCTCTGACGTGTTTCTTAGTGGGTGGAAGTGGATAACCCGAGCAGTATGTTGGATCAATTTTGAAGGTATGACTACTTCCTACCCATACACTAGACTGTAAGGGGTAGACCAGTGGCTGTTCGGGGAGTTGTCCTGTAAGCCCAAGCACACCAAGCAGGTCATTTGCCCAATTCACCCCGGTGTCCTGAATTTTGGCCTTCAATTAGTCAAGGACGGTCCGATTGGTCACCTCAGTCTAACCATTCGATTGAGGATTGTCCACTGACGTGAAATGTTGTGTGATCCCGAAGGTCTCGCACCAACCTCTTGTGCTCTTACTTTGAAACTGAGTGCTGTTATCTAAAAAAAAGTACCTTAAGCAGGCCAAAATGGCAAATGATATTCTTCCATATAAAACTTTTTATGGATGTGTCCATTATCTTAGGGGCAGCCTCAACTTCAACCCACTTGGTGAAATATTCAACCGCTCAGATTATAAAGTTTCACTACCCTATTGATCTCAGCAAAGAGCCCACTATATCAATTCCCTACTAATTAAACGGCCAGAAAATCTGAACATTAACCATCAGTGCAGCTGGCTGGTGCGGCAGGTTGGAATAAACGTGGCATGATGCACACTTGCGCACAAAATCCACCGAATCTTTCAACAATGTTGGCCAAAAGTAGCCATACCTAATTATTTTATGGGTAAGGGACCTCCCTCCAGAATGGTTGCCACACATGTCTACATGAACATCATGCAATACTTCCAACACCTGATCCTGATCCAAGCATCTCAAGGGGGGTTCAATGAAGGATCTCTTATATAATTGACCATGCCCATCAAGTCTCATTCTTGTCATCAAGGATAATGCTTTGGTTGAGATATAGTTTTATTGGGATCTACAAAGAAACAGTCATCTCATTAATGGCTGTTATAAGATTTTCATCGTAGAGTGCAATTGACTGCCTGTCCGAGATCAAAAATGTGATTTTCTTGCCTCTTGTTCCTCTAATTGAGCTGGTAAACTTGGAAAGGGCATCTACACATTCATTCTTAGATCGAGGGACTTGGCAAAGAGTAAATCTTTTGAACAATTATTGCAACCTCTTTACCTCAGCCAGGTACCGAGCCATCGACTATTCTTTGGCTTCAAAAGTTCTTTCGACCTGCTCGGCCACTAACTGGGAGTCCATAATCGCAACTAAGTGCTCAACCCCATGCTCAAGTGCCATTCTCAGTCCTACCAGCAGGGCCTCATACTTGGCCTCATTATTTGTGACTGTATAATCCAGTTTGATTGCAAAATCATACTCCTCGGTATTTGGGGAGCAAAGAGCGACCCCAATTCCTCCCCTAGATGTGGTTGATGACCCATCGACATACAAAGTCCAAACAGGAGGGGCAGCAATACTCTTATCGGGTAAGTCAACTCGCTCTGCAATAAAATCCTGAGCTTTGATTGTCGTTCAAGGTTGAAAACTGATGTCAAACTCCCAAAGCTCGATTACCCACTTGGTTAATTTTCTTGATGTATCGAGCGTCGCCAACACTTACTTCAATGGTTGGTTTGTTAACACTATGATAGAGTGAGACTGAAAGTACGATCTCAACTTTCGAGCAGCAGTTACTAAGGCCAATACAAATTTTTCAATCTCAAAATAATTATGTTCTAGCTCTTTGAGTGACTTACTGCAATAATAGACTGGTCGATGGTTGCCATCCTAAGTCGATACCAATACTGAACTGATCGATGCTTTCGAGACTACTAAGTATATCTGAAGTACTTCTCCCAACTCGAGTTTTGTCAACATTGGGGGTGAGGCCAAATACTACTTCAACTCGATCAGTGCCTGGTCATACTGTTCCATCCATCAAAAACTCATTTTTCTAGCATATTTGAGAATTTTGAAAAATGGGAGGCTTTTGTTAGCCAACTCGCAATGAACTTTCCCAAAGCCACAATTCTCCCAACCAACCTCTGAACTTCTCAAATCATTCTTGCAGGGGTAACATCTAAGATTCCTTGAATTTCTTATGGATTGGCCTCAATACCTCTTTAGCTGACCATATAGCCCAAAAAGTTTCCTCCTTGGACCCTAAATATGCATTTATTCGAGTTCAGCTTCAATCCAAACACCCTCAATATCCCAAATGTATAACTAAGGTCGAGCAAGTGGTCTTGGGCTTTTTCTGTCTTGACTATCATGTCATCGATGTAGACTTCCATCAATTTTTCAATCTCGTCTTTGAACATAAAGTTAACTAATCGTTGATAAGTTGCCCCGGTATTTTTTAAACCAAACAACATGATAAGAAAGTAATATACCCATTAGGAACAACGAAAAATATTTTATCCCTATCCTTAGGTGTCATGAATATCTGATGATAGCCTTGAAATGCACCCATCATACTCAATAATTCACACCTAGTAGTTGAATCGACTAATAAATCTATTTGAGGCAAGGGGTAAGGATCCTTGGGGCATGGGTTATTCAAATCGATAAAATTATTACACATCCGCCATTGTCCCTCAATGTTTGGGACTAAAACAACACTACAAAGCCAAGATGGATACTGAATTTCTACAATATGCCTTGTATCTAAAAGTTTTCTAAGCTCCTCTTTGATGATTTGCGTCCTCTTGGTGTTGAACATCCTTGTCTTTTGTCTGACTGGCTTGTATGAGGGGTCAGTGTTAGGGCAATGCACAATGATATTGGGGTCGATCCCTTGCAGGTTGGATGCCTTCCACTCAAAGACATCGATATTTTTCCTCAAGAAATCAACTATGAGACACTCTAAGTGGGGGCCTAAGTCTATTCCAATACAGGTTGTCTTTTTGGGGTTACCCTCTTCAAGCTCAATAGTCTTAAATTCCCTGACAAGCTCCATTCTAGTGTTTTCTAGCTTCCGCTTCTTACTGACTTGGGTCTTTTTGAGTTCCGCTACAAAGGCATCCCCTAAAGTCTTCAATTGCAGTCAAGTTTTCTACCCAGTTAGCTCGATCGAGATGTTGTAACATCTCTATGCCTCCTTTAGGTTGCACAAAAGCTCACCCGTGCTGGCTGGGGTTGAAAACTTGACTTTCAAATGATAAGTAGACACAATGGCATGAAAGTCATTGAGGACAGGTTGGCCAATAATGATATTATAGGCGAATGGGGCATCGACCACAAGGTAATTCAGCATTAATGTTCTCCTTCGAAAAGCCTCCCCAAAAGATGTGGACAAGTCGATTGACCCCTCCGGTATGATCTCTAACCCCCTAAATCCAACCAGCAGCGTGCGCACAGGCTGGAATTTCAACTTGCCCATGTTCATCTTCTTTAGTGTAGATAAGAAGATGACATTCGTTGAGCCACCATTGTCAATCAAAACCTTACGCACCATAAAGTTCGCAATCTCCACAAAAATGACCATCGGGCAATCTATCTTGTGATCAACATTTCTACCGTCAAGGTGGGTCAGGTCGGCATCAGCAAATGAAATAGGTTCTACGCTTATTGTGAGGTGGAAAGTTGTCTCCACAAGCGAAGCTTTATTAGACTTGAGCCTCCTCTGTGTTTGCCTCCGAGCGGATTTAGAGTTCCTCCCAGTGGAACCTCCTGCAATCATGTCAATCACCCCTCTGATAGGTGGGCGATCTTCCTGGGTGGGCTTCTTTCCTTTATCTTCTCTCCTAGGGCTAACTGACCTTTCTCTACAAGGAGTTCGGTCAATTTTGCCCCCTTCAGTCTAGGCTTCCACGGCTATGTATTTTTTAAGATGGCCCTGCCTTATCAACCTCTCGATTTTATCTTGGAGATTGAAGCACTTATGATGTCATGCCCCTTCTATTTATGGAAGTGGCAGTATTTCTTTGATTTCTTTAAGGCTTTGGTCTCCATCAACTTTATGAGCTTTTTGATGAGGTTATCATGCTGGATGGCATATAGGACCTCTTTCCTCGGGATGTTCAACGATGCATAGTCATGGAAGCATTTGATCGGAGATCGACCTCGTTCTTTTTATTTCTAGTCATCGCTCCTTCTTTTTTTTCTCAACCTCAAAGGATCTGAACTTGAGCTTGTTCATTTTCTCTTGGGTCATATATCTTTCTGTCAGGTCAAGCAGTTCCTCCATCAACCCAGGATGTTCTCGCACCAAAGCATTGGCGCATTCTTTATCCTTGAGCCCCAGAAATAACACATCGATCAAGAACTCAATCCTGGGGTTATCTATTTTCAGGACCTCCATATTAAATCTAGTCAAGAAATCTCGGAGGGACTCCTCCCCGCCTTGCTTGACAGTATAGAGGTGGATATGGGGGAGCTTAGCCTTTCTTTTGTTGGCAAACTGGTGCAAAAATTTATCGCACAGCTGGTCATAGGAATAAATCAATTATGGTTCAAGCTTCACAAACTAGTCTAGTGCGATGCTTTGGAAGGTGGTCACCAACATTTTGGCATGGATGTATTCATTGCGTCCATGCAGTTGCATCATGTGCTCAAACTACATGAGATGCTCATTGGGGTCGGTAGAACCATTGTACCTTGATAGACCAGTAGGGACTCTGGTGTCCACAGCGATGCGCTCATCGATGATTTCCTAAACAAATGGAGACCCTCTTTCTCGATGAGACCTTTGAGGATCCTTTAAGTTTGGTGCTCTGTCGGTATTTCTCCTTGAAATCTTATTGAGACGTCTGTTTAGCTGCTAGACTTGATGGGATACTTCTTCCCACTCGTCCCGATTCGCTTGGGTGGCATTTCGATCAAGACCCAATCTATGACACTCGGCCCTATCGCACTGCGGGGCTCAAATAGGTTGATGCACAAAGTTTGTAAACTCTCCTCTCTCTTCATGGTAGTCACGCCTAGAGCGTTTGACCTTATCGTGCTGCATAGCACGATAAGGTCTGGTGTGATCTACCAAGTCCACCACCTTCTCCCGCACTTCTGGATGTGTCCTATCTTTCTGTGGGTGTCTAGGATTGACTTCACACCTAGCGGGTGGCTGCCTGGCTTCTTAGCGGGAGCGACTGTTCTCAAAGGACTTGTTTTCCAATGGAAGCAGCTGTGGAGTTGTACTGGCGGCGGGAGTGGGCATTGTAGTATGCTTGTTCAAAGCAGCAAATAACTGGGCTCATATTTGAGCAAAAATCTGTTCACTTATCAGCTGCATCAACTGGGGCATGGTAAACATCACTACTTGCTCCTAAGGGGCAATGGTACTCGGAGCACTTGTACCTTGCTGGGGGTTAGAGAGAGGTAGAGAGTGGACCTTCAGTTCTCCTCCCTTTCGGATACTACTCTGTGTGTGTTTACCATTTTTTTACTGCAATCTCAATAGTTCCCACAGACAGCACCAAATGATGCTGCTGAAATCTGTGTATAGAGAAAAATAGGGATTGTGTTATGTGTAAATCAACCAAGGAGGTCGAGTACTCAGGGTTGTATATATCTTAGGGCTTGAAATCTGTAACCACAACATACATTAAACTAATCGAGGTGCCCTTGGCTAAGGTACTCCGACGCTCAAGTTAGTTCTGGTCAAGATGTGAAGATCGAACAGAATACAGAGAATGTAAGGCTTATAGTGTATTAGGCATTACTTTGAGTGTAGTTAAGTCTAAAGTATTTATAGCCTTTCCCAGGCATGATTTGACCCTGGTATCCTTATTAGGTGTACTGGCTTTTTATCTTTACCAAGGAGTTGGTGGTCATTCCATGTCCTGATCCCAGCACTATTCTAGGTGGCTAAATCTCCTATTTTCCCGGATGAACAGTACCAGTGGAGGCACATCTCTGCCAAAATTGGTGGTAGGGTTGGCAGAGTTGGTGGCAGCGATTGTACCAGCTGTCACGCATCATTAATGTGGAGGCATGCAGCCTGTCAGACTAATAAATGCGGCAGAGATCCAAGTTAATGATATGTTAGCATGCCACAAAATAATATATTAATGGCATACTAAATATCACTAAAGATTTTTTTTTTAGATATATATTTTAACCTACCCCAACTCCCACATATATATTAACCTATCCCCCACTCTCCAATTGTGAGACTCCAACATGGCTCCATTTATCTGTATAAGATTTGAACACACAAACATCTATTTGCAAGAATATGACTTTACTGTCAAGTTGTCCATCAATATTGAATGTAATTAAAGATATTAATTTATTTGTTTAGTTTGAAAGCACATTTACTCAATTATTTAAATATATGAATGCGCCCAAATTTACTTTATCAAAAACACTAATTTTTTCTTAAATCAAATAAGGCATCAATACATCAATGACAATATATATATTTATAAATTTTGTAGTTATTGATATACCTAGGTATTGATACTAGTTAAGTGCCTCTAACATATAATTATGTTGCTTGTTTCAATAAAATGCCACTTTTTTTTAAAAATATTGATTAATCAATTGACACTAAGTATTATATTATAGTGATATTTTTTTACTTCTATCAATAAATTGCTTTAATATATCATGATACTATAAAAAATCAGTAATGTACTAATTAACTATTGTGACACCTCTTTCATTATATTACTTTTATCACTATATTACTTTTATATAGTGTCACTAAATAATTTGTGGTATCTTTTTCAAATGACACCATAATTAAATAACATTAAAATTTTTTAAGAAAAATTAGTTGTATTGGTTGAATGTCTTTGAAATATATTTTTGTTGGTATTTTCAATCAAATGTCATCATCTTTATTTGTCATTTATTAATCAAATACCACTAAATATTGTAATACTGTGACTTTTTTCAATAATTATCTCTATATTACTCTTATGTGTCACTTCACTACACTATAAAATGTCATTAAATTAGTGCCACCAAAATATTCTGTGACATTTTTTCCTAAATGACACTATAAATAAATATGAGTGACATTTTCTAAGAAAAATTAGTGGCACTAGCTAAATGCAAGCAAAATACATTTTTTGTTGGTATTTTTAACCAAACACCACTATCTTATATGTCAATCAATAATCAAATGCCACTAAATATTTTATTGTAGTGGCATTTTTCTAAGAGTAACACTCTATTACCTTTATGTGCCATTATACTAGAAAATGCCACTAAATACTTTATGGCATTTTTTTTAAATGACACCATAACTACATATCGATGGCATTTTTTTAGAAAAAATTAGTGGCACTAGTTAAGTGTCTTTAAAATAAATGTATCTTGACATTTTTAATTAAATGTCACTAATTTATTTGTCATTTATAACCAAATGCCATCAAATATTATATTATAGTGGCATTTTTTTACAATTATTACTATTTTAATTTTTTGTATCGTCATTTTATAAAATGCCACTATGTTGATGCCATTAAAAATCATATTTATTGTAGTGCTAGTAGGCCTTTTCAAAACATAAGAGACTTGTGTGAAAATAACAATTGTGTTTTATTAGGCATGGACTTAGTGCTGTCAATTAATAGGATTTTAATCCAAATTCAATTTGAATTCAATCCGATTTTTAGAATTTTCATCAATTAAAATATTTGATGGATCAAA
The DNA here is from genome assembly GCA_014898725.1 of Jacaranda copaia. Classification (NCBI taxonomy): domain Eukaryota; kingdom Viridiplantae; phylum Streptophyta; class Magnoliopsida; order Lamiales; family Bignoniaceae; genus Jacaranda; species Jacaranda copaia. Next base: position 48,353 of record JACGDI010005424.1, on the reverse strand, counting down.
TTTGATTATAAATATATGTAATCTAAAATAAGTGAATTGGATATAGAATTAAGCAATCCAATTTGTTAAATATCCGAACCCAAACTTTGTTATTTTTTTATTAAATTAATACTCTTATATATAATATTAATAAAGATTTTAAACGAAAATCTTTATATTATATTGGTTTAATATCTATATTGTGTTATTGATATTGAGCCTTAGCCTAAAAATAAGAGGGATATTGAAAAAAAAATGTCAAATATAATAATGAATACTAGTTTATCTATATATTAACATAATGTTATATAAGGGTTTAATATTCAAATATTTAACTTTTGGGCCAATATATAATAAAAAATTATATTCAAATATGATGTAAATTTACTATGTAAATACAATATTTTTATACAATCCAAAAAGAAAAAAAATAAAAAATGGGTCGAATTTTTTTTAATCAGATTTCGAATATCCATCAAATTCAAATATCATACCAATCAAAAAAGAAAGGACATCAAATTGGATTCGAATATTAATTTTGATAATTGAATTCAAATTCGGATATGACTAATTTAATTCCAATCCAACTCATTAACAACCCTAGGCATGGTTTGAAACTTTGAAATCACCTTAGATTTTGTTTAAAAATTTACATTCGATTGCTTTAAATATAACTGTAGCTTTAAACTCTTGTTTGAGTCTTCTAAATTTTTTATCTTAAATCCTAAGCTTGGCGTTCAATTGAAACTTCATTACTCGAAAGAATATTTTAACTTTTATTAAAAACTTAAACATTTTAAATTCTTGCACTAACTCTGGTTTTGATTTTGGTTTGATTATTCTGTGTTCATTGTGTTAAGTTTGGTTGTCACTTTTCACTTGATTATTCTAAATTTACTATCCTAAGTTTGATTTTCATTCATCATTGGATTAATTAGCGTGAATGTGCTCTCCTATGTCCTCGGTTGATCCCGTGCCAATCGAGTTAGGGTAGCTAAACTGGATTCATCCAACCTTGAGACTAAGGCTATCAATTGATTTGAATTTTATCTGATTATTTAAAATATTTAATTAATAAAATATTTAATGGATATTATTCAATTAAAAAAATTTGTAATTCAAAATAAATGGAACGAACATAAATAAGGCTCAATTTGATTCATTTATAATGCAAATCCAAATATATTTAATATATGTAGTATATACATATATACACACATGGTCCTATAACAATATTAAAGTGGATATTTGGATGAAGGAAGTAATAAACTTCTATGCAATATATCAAATTAGATACTTTTCATATAAATTATTAGATTTTGAGCTTATTTACATTATAATTACATCATTTGTTTCTCTATTTTTATAACAAAAAATGATGCGAAAAGAATAATGAATCATTGCCGAATGTCATGATATGGCAAGAATGCAATGCAAATATCGATTTAATTAAAAAGAGTTTTTTTCATATAGAATTTTGAGTCTGTAATTCGTTGATTGAAGAATCAAGTATGACTATGTATTTATAATGACAAATAAGTATTATTATCATCAACGAAACCTAAAATGCAATAATCTAGAGAATTAATATATTAAATTAAATTCTATTATTGTTTTTGAATGATTAATAGACTTGAAAATTTATTCATTAATATGTTGTATATTTTTTCTAAGAATGACTATTTTGAATTTAGATTATATTAAATTTTTAAAAAAATAATAAATATATGATGATTTTTAAAGCATTTATATTTGAATTTTTTTTTGAATATTCGTCAGATATTCAACTTTTATTTGGATGTAGATATGATTATATCAATTATAAATATGATAAAATCTTGAATTGAATTTGAATATGACATATTATTTTTAAATTCGAATTTGAATTCAATGTAATCTGGTTTCAATGCAACCCATTAACAACCCTTTTGAAAGTGAAACCCACAAATTTGAACAAGGTCAGCCCAGCCCAATTGATGTTGTTCTTGGTGTGGTGGTTCAAGGTTGGAGCACATGGAATGATCCTAGGATTTAAGTGGAGAATTTAGTCTATTGTTCTGCAATTGAAGAGTAATTTTTCTTTTTCTTGGTGTTCTGATCTTTCATGTAGTAATAGTAGTAGGAGTTATTAGTCGTTGTCGTCCTCGTCGTGATGTTATTCTTTTGCGCTTTCTCTGTAATTCTTACAATTTTCCTTTTATTTTCTCTTCAAATTTTATCTTTCATATATTTTGTGTTTTTAATACTTTGGGCAAGTCTGATTGAATTTTAAATTTATCTCTTGATGACTTATTTATGATAAGTTGTTTGATTATTAATTATTGTAGTATTATTCGATTTACATGATTATTTGTAAATAAACCCACATGATTGTTTTTTGGTTGGGGGTATAATAATACTTGCCATTTGATTGTTTCATGAAATGACCATGCTATCCTTTAACCGAAAAAAAAGACAAACAATTCTTTCTCTTCTCTCTTTTTTTTTCACAGATTATTTTTGCAATGAATAGTTGCATACACATTCACTTTTTTCAAATTGTTTTCATTTCCTATTTTATTGATTTAATCACTTCCCAAAGTCTCAATAGAAGGAATCTAACCCATAATTTTTAATTTATTTTTAAAATTTTTCAAAAATGTTAATTTATAAAATTAATAAATTAGAATAAAAATAAATTATTTTTATAGTTGTGTTATGTGTAAATATAACATTTGGATTAGTTTAATAATTTTCAAATATTAATAGCTTGACTTATTTTTTTTCCAATTTTTTGGAATTACTAATGCAAAATAAATTAAATCATTTTAATATTATTCAAAATTATTAAATTTTAATTTATAATATAAGTTTAGAATCATTAATTTCATATCATAAAATTATAATATTGATATGGAATAGCCCAGTAGGCCGAGACCACCAGTTATCGACCCAAGATCACATTTCTAAACCCATCTCGCCTATGAGGCCCAGTTAGGTCATTGGCCTTAATCAATCACTCGCTCACCTTGTCGCCTAAGCAATCAATAAGATCGACACCTCTTGACTAGACCGCAGATCAAATATGTAGGCTCGATCATCTTCGACGAGAGTGCTTGAGCATTGTTGCCCCTAGCAGCTGCCCACGTGCAGTAACTAGTTCTATAGTCGACCCCAATGTTGACCAGCGAGGTTATTTTAGGATCGAATCGTATCTCTGCTGCATTAAATGTCCTAGCAGGCAGCATGCCTCCACATTTATGGTGCATGCCACCCCAATACCACCCCTGTCATTGCTCCTAACAGGAAATACTCCACCAGTGTACCATAAAAGCCAGAGGCAAGGCCACTTAGAATAGAACAGGGATGGGAGATAACCTAAACTCCCTCTACGAGGATAAGAGCCCTCTACACTTGATAGGGGTATCTTAGACATATCATCTACTTGGATAAGGCTATAAATACTCCATTGCCAACCACTTTTAAGATATGCCACTTTTTTACTAAAGTCCTCACTCTGCTACTTGATTATTCTAATCGACTCTGTATTGACTTGAGCATCGAAGTGCCTTAGCTAAGGGCACCTCGACTAGCCTGATGTTTGCTAATAGTTACAGATCTTAGCCCAAGTTCTTTTGGAGTTGGATTATTCGACCAGCCAGGTTGAATTACCCTAAACACTAGCCCAATCCAGTAAAATACAACTTTCACCCTCATCATTTGGCACTATCTATGGGAAGTTGAGACTATAATCAAAAAATGAAGAACACCAGGCGAGTCATTTTAGAAAGTGAGGAGAATAGAAGGACTACGTCTCCTTTTCCCCCTCAGCCTTAGCAAGAGTTGAATGCTCTGGAACCACACCTTATCGAAGCAAGTTGCCACTTTAACTATGCCTTAACTAATGCAACTAATCAGTGAACAAATCTCAGCTCAAATTTCTGCTCAGCTGTCTGCCGCTCTTAATCGATATATAGCTGTGCTGGCCTCGACAGCTAGTATGACTCTGCAATCCCCATCTCTAGAAGAAAGATCACCAAAAGATAGCCGCGATAGACTAAAATCCTAACAACCACAGACAAGATGTGAGGCCAGCCCCAAATGCATTCTCAAAGAAAGGGCTTAACCTGACCCCCAAGAAGAAATTGCTAGTTCCATTGACCATTATGTTAGGCCCATTCGAGCCCCATAGTGCTATCAGGTCCAATGGTCAAGACTAAACCAGCAAGAGAAAATTGGTGATTCAATAGATCATACCGCTCGACCTATTTGAGCTCTATAATGCAATAAGTTCAAGCTCGTGAAGCCCTATATTGATAGGAATATGACCCTGGTGGATTGAGAAAAATAGGAGAAAATGTCCCACCAAGTTTAACAGTTGAATAGGCATCTCGAAGAGATATTAAGGAGAAATATTAAGAGGATCCCCAACCTTGATGGTCACTAGAGGTTTCACCAGGAAGAGGGCTACCATTTGTCCAAGAGATAATCGACAAGTACATTGTCGTTGACACTAAAAGTTTGATTGGACTTCCATGGTATGATGGCTCAATGGACTTGAATGAGCACCAAATGCAATTCGAACACATGATGCGACTACATGGTCATAATGAATTCATACATGCAAAGATATTAGTCACCACTTTCCAGGGCATTGCACTTAATTGGTTCGTTAAGCTCAAGTTGACTTTGATTTATTCATACAACCTGTTGTACGATACGTTTCTCCATTAATTCGCCAATCGACAAAAAGGGAAGCTCCCCCACACCCATCTCCATACAGTAAAGTAGAATAAAGGAGAGTTCCTTCGTAATTATTTCACTAGATTCAACATGGAGGTGTTGAATATTGATAACCCAAGAATAGAGTTTTTGATTGATGTCTTTTTCTTGAGACTCAGACATAAAGAGTGCGCTAATACCTTAGTACAGGAGCACCCCTAGTTGATGGAGGAGTTGCTCGACTTGGTGGAGAGATATATGACCCAAGAGGAGATGAATAGACTTAACTTTGGCAATCCTAAGGTCAACAAGAAGAAAAATGAGGAGAAAGATGATCGACAGCAAAAGGAGGGTCGTCGATCTTCTATCAAACAATTTTATGACTACACACCACTCAAGAAGAAGAATAAAGAGAAGGACGATCAACAGCAAAAATAGGGTCATTGATCTCCCATCAAATGCTTCCATGATTACACACTACTCAACCCCCCGAGGAATGAGGTATTGTTCGCGATCCAGCATGATAACCTCTTGAAAAAACTAAAGAAGCTGACTGAAACAAAGGCCATGAGGAAATCAAAAAAATATTGCCATTTTCATAAACAAAGGGGCCATACCACAAAAGACTCTTTCAATCTACATGACGAGATTGAGAGGCTAATTAGACAGGGCTATCTCAAGAAATATGTGGCCGAAGGTGCCCAAGCAGAAGTGGGCAAAATTGACCAAACTCCTCACAGAGAAAGGTTAATTAGCCTAAGGTGAGAAAATAAAGGAAAAAAACCCACCCACCCATTCGAGGAGTTATTAACATGATTACAAGAGATTCCACTGGGAGGACTTAAAGTCTGCAAGGAGACAAACCCAGTGGAGGTTGGAATCAACCAAATCAAAGCCAATCAAAACTGTTTACCAACTTTCCACCAGTACAAAATTGATTTCTTTCACTGATGCCGACCTTACCCACATTGAAAGCATAGGACTCGATCACCATACCAACTACCCCATGGTGGTATCTATTGAAATCACCAACTTTGATGTGGGGAAAGTCCTGGTCAACACTAGCAGCTCTACTAATATTATATTCTTATCTATCTTAAAGAGGATGAATTTGGAGTAGCTAAAATTTGAGCCCATTTGAACACCCCTAGTCAATTTTGGGTGGTTAGAAATCATTCTAAAGGGTTCCATCAAGTTGTCTACATCATTTGGGGAAGCCCCACTCAAAAGAACCCTCATATTCAACTATCTGGTTGTCAATACCCTATTTGCCTACAATATCATCATTTAATGACTAGTTCTGAACACTTTTTGAGCTATTGTCTTGACATATCACATGAAGATCAAAATTTCAACCCCACTGGGCACATATGAGTTCTTGTGCAACATAAGAGAGGCATGGCGATGTTATACCATTTTAGTAGAGTTAAAAGAGCTGAAGACTCGACCACAAATAAAGACCTCAGGGGATACCCCTATAGCGAAACCTAAGGAAGGCCAAGCAAGTTAAAAAAGAAAGTTGGAAGACACCAGGGTTAAGCCCGTTGAGGAGTTCAAGATAGTTGAGCTAGAGCTAGAAAACCTTAATAAGACTACTAGAGTCAGAATTGACATAGGCCACCACATGGAGTATCTCGTGGTCAATTGTCTACACAAGAATATAGATGTATTTACTTGAAAGGCATCCGACCTCCATGGAATTAACCCCAGTATCATTGTCCATTGTCTCAATATGGACCCCCCCATACAAACCAGTTAAGCAAACGACGAGCACTTTCAATGTCAAGAGGTGCCAGATCATCAAAAAAGAGGTCAACAAACTTTTAGATGCAGAGTATCTTATAGAAATCTAATATTTTACTTGGGTTTGTAATGTTGTGCTTGTCCCTGAAAATGAGGAGAATTGGCATATGTGTAATAATTTCATTAATTTGAACAAAGCTTGCCCTAAAGATCCTTACCCCTACCTCACATAAATTTACCAGTAGATTCTACTACTGGTTATGAATTGTTGAGTATGATGGATGCTTTCAAGGCTATCACCACATATTCATGGTACCCAAGGATAGGGATAATACCTCTTTTGTGGTCCCCAATGGGGTTTATTAATTTTTTATCGTGCCTTTTGGGCTCAATAATATTGGGGCAACTTACTAGAGAGTAGTGAACTTTAAGTTCAAGAATGAGATCGAGAAGTCTGTGGAGGTTTATGTTGATGTCATGATCATCAAAATAGAGTAGGATAAAGACTATATACTCGACCTTAACCACACATTTTCCATATTGCGAGCATTCGACATGAAATTAAATCCAAATAAGTGTACTTTTGGAGTTCAAGGAGGTAAGTTCCTAGGTTATATGGTCAGTCAGAGGGGCATCAAAACAAATCCACAGAAAATTCAAGTGGTGTTGGACATTACACCATCTCAAACAATCAGAGACATGTAGCACCTGGTCGGGAAGATTATAACTCTTGGAAGGTTTATTATCCATTTGGCCGACAAGAGCCTATCTTTCTTCAAGATACTCAGGAAGGTGAAAAAGTTGGGCTTCCAATGAACTAAACAGTGTGATCAAGCTTTGGTCGAGCTAAAATAATATTTTTACTCGCCTTCCATGCTCGCCAAATCAAAACTATAAGAGGTCCTGCGCCTTTACTTAACTATTTTTGAGGCCTCAATCAGTTTAGTCCTAGTCTTTACTAGAGATAAAAATTATCAACCAATCTATTTCTATAGTAAGGCTCTACAAAAGCTAAAACATAACTACATGGGGAATGAGAAATTGTTTTTTGCTTTAGTCACTGTGGCTCAAAAGTTGCGACTATACTTTCAGTTCTATGCAATCATAGTATTAACGAATCAATCGTTAAACTAGGTGCTTTCAAAGCCAAACACATCTAGAAAATTAACCAAGTAAGCCATCGAGTTGAGAGAATTTGACATCACTTTCCAATCCCAAATGGCCATAAAAGCATAGGTTTTAGCTGATTTCATCGCCGAGTAGATCAACTTCCCCGATCAGAGTGGTGACACCCGTCATTTGGACATTACATGTCAATAGATCAGCAACCAACTTAAGATGAGGGATAGGCATTACACTCCGTTCCTCATCAACAGACGAGTACAACTTTGCAATTAAACTCAACTACCTAGTTACTAATAATAAAGCTAAGTACGAAGCCCTTTTCATAGGAATGTGGATGGCAGTGGACCATAGAGTCGAGCACCTAGCAATAATTATAAATTCTTAGCTAGTCTCAAAACAAGTCAAGGAAAACTTCGAGGCCAAGGATTCAACCATGTGCCAGTACTTGGCCAAGGTCAAAAAATTGCAACAACTTTTCAAAAAATTCACCCTCAGCTAAGTACCCTGAACGGAGAACGAGCACATAAATGCCTTGTTTAAATTCGCCAGCTTGACCAAAGAGATAAGAGATAAGATGATAACATTTCTTGTCATAAACAAACCATCAATAGGTATTCTGGAACAAAATTTTGTGTGGAACGTCGAGAAGGTAGTTCTCTCTTGGTAAGATGCGATAAAACTTTACTTGAGTTAAGGTGCTATTCAAGATAATAAGAATAAGGCACACAAGTTCAAGGGTCAAGCAGACAATTTTTCCCTCAATGAGCACAACCAACTTTGTAAAAGTTTGATCTCTGGACCACCCCTAAGGTACTTGAATTCCGACCAAGCTGACAAGGTCTTACAGAATATCCACGCAGGTATTTGTGGGAACCACTCTGGCGAAAGATCTCTTGCACATAAGGTTATCAGATATGAGTACTTTTGGTCCATGTTATTGAAAGATGCCATTGACTTCACTCAAAAATTCCAATTCTACCAAGTCCACTCGAACATATTGCACCAGCCCGTTATGTCTATGGTGAATATTCAAGTTACTTGGCCATTCGACCAGTGGAAGATCAATATAGCGGGCTCTATACCAAAGACGATAGTCCAGAGAAAATTCATCATTGTTGCGGTTGAGTATTTCACCAAATAGGTCAAGGCGGAAGTAGTTCCAAAAATAACTAATGCAGCCATCAAGAGTTTTATTCAAAAGAACATTATCTGCTATTTTAATCTCCCCAAGGCCTTTATTTTAGACAATGGATCACAATTTTAGAGTAGAAACACAAGAAATTAGTGTGAAGCTCTAGTGATTCACTAGCATTGCACTTCAGTCGGGAACCTATAAGCCAATGGCCAAACCGAAGTAACGAATAAGATAGTTCTTGATCACCTTAAAGCCTGCTAGAAGGGATGGAGTCGAGTTAGGCAGACGACCTCCCAAGTGTATTATAGGTATATAGGACCACCCTTCATACAGCTACAGGCCATTGCCCTTATAGCTTGGTCTATAGTTTCGAAACAGATATACCCTCTGAATTGATATAACACACAGTTCGAGTGATCCATTTTAATTTGATCACAAACACATTTGAAAAGAAACTTGACCTAGAGACCATTGATGAGCTACGATAAGAAGCTTATAACACTATGCATCAATATAGATCAAAGATGGTGGAGAATTACAATAAAGGGATCTAACCACATAGTTTCAAGGTCGGGGACTTCATTCTTAAGAAGGGGGAAATATCCAAGAACATCGACAAGCTTGACCTAAAATAGGAGGGGCCCTATACTATTGTCAAGGTGCCAAAGCACAATGCATATCAACTAGTGGACATCAATGGCAAAAAGCTTTTGCATCGATGGAATGCCATTAACTTGAAAAAATTTTATGTATGAAAAGTTTTGTAATAGCCATTATATTATTTGATATAAATGAAGTTTTTAGCAATTCTTCTATCATTCACTTGTAATACTACAATAGCCCCCCCCAAAATTAAAAAGCATGTGATTGACCTCGTAGTCGACCCAAGAAGTGGCTTCAAACTACCCAACCAAGGCTTTTAGCCCAAAGATTACAATCAACCCAAGAAGCAGCTTCAAGTTGCCAACCTAAGTTTTTTTAGCCTAAAGTTTACAGTTGACCCTATAGTTAACCCAAAAAGCAGCTTGAAGCTGCCAAACCAAGGCTTTTCAACCCAAAGTTTACAGTTGACCTAGTAGTCAACCCAAGAAGCGGATTCAAGCTACCAAACCAAGGCTTTTCTGCCTCAAGATTGTAATTGACCCAAAAGTCAACTAGAACAAAGTTGCCAAGGCGCAGAATCAAGATTTTTCACCATGCAATTAGCAATCAACCTCAAGTCGATCAAAAAGTTCATGTGCTTTAAGTTAATAGACTATGCAAGAGACTTGACCCCAAGATTGAGGAAAATATCATCACAACATGATCAACCTTTCTAAATCAATCAAATGCTAGCATGCTTTACTCTAATTATTTATGATCCTTGCTCGATCAACTAAAAATATATAAAAATTCGACCTCACAGTTGAAAACAAGCATCAACTGAATATGATAATTTTGACAAAATTGCTTAAATGTTTGTTCTTGTCGATCCATATCAACCATGATTACTCTTATTAAAGTTATGGTACTCATGATCAAAATCATTGTTTATTAACTATGCATGTTCAACAAGAACAAAAATTCCAAAATAAAGTAAAACAGTGAACTACATTGAAGAGAAAAGGCCAGTTCTCATTAAGTTTAAAATGAGTACAAAGTTGACTTACAAAAAAAAAAGTACAAAAGTACAAAATAATGCCATGTTGGGTGACTAACTCTTGGCATCAAAAATTTCAACGGTTGCTCGACCCTACAGCCTTAGTCTAAGCCCTTTGAGCACCCTTCTTTACAGCTTGATCGAGCTCATCACTTAAAGGTATGGGAACCACCATAGGACTGTCGGTCTTTTGCTTAGGCCTCACAATGGTAAATAGGATAACAACTAGCATCAGTCAAGATGGTCCCATATCATTGACCAAGAAGTCAGTTTGGCGGAAGGGTAGATATTTGTTAGTGTCAACTATACCATCCTAAATCTCGAAGGCAAAGTTGTTCGCAAAGTCAAACTCCTTTGCCACCACTGCCAACTTTTTCACCTCCTCGACCTCATTTCTCTGTGCCTCTATCAAGGCCTCAACCAAGCCATCTCTTGTAAGCCTCTCTTCGACTACTACCTTCTTAAGCTCGGGATATGCCTGTAGCTTCTCATCGAGGATTAGACTGATGCAATCCTTGTCCTTTGCTCAAAAAACATACCCAAGATACTCCAACTGCTTCACAATCTTATCGAACGTATTCTAGCATCATCTAGGAAAAAGACAATGCTCGTATCCTAAAATGCCGAGCATAGCATGAATTATTGCACAGCCTCCTTGTGCATGAGCGAAAGTTTTCTGAAGAACTTTGCTCAAGCATCTTGTACAGTAACATTCTACCCCGCATCTCAACCAGAGTCATAGCCATGCTGCATATCTAGTCGAGCCTTATTCAGTAGCTCATCTATCCTACTTTTCTCTTGGATCATGGAAACTAGCTGATTGTCCTTAATCATAAGTTGACCGTGGAGGTCCTCGACCTCCTTTGTCAACTAATCAATCGTAGTTTTGGTGAACTTAAGCCGCGCCTTCATTGTCTCCATTTCTCTCCCCCTCTCGTAACTGCTCCCAGTCGTCTAGGGCCAATTCTAACATCCTATAAAAATAATAGCCTAGCTAGCTCACCTGAAAGAAAAAATTCCTCATTAGTAAATTATTCTCGTCCAACAGCAAATAGCATTTGACCAGAAACATGAATCGACCATACACTACCATATTGCTATGGTATGCTAGAGTCTTAAGCACAATAGCTTGGCTCAGATCCATGAATTTTCTTTGGTCGAATGTAAAGTGCTCGGCCATTATCACATTGAGAGCGGCAGCCTTGGTCAATCCCGTCGATACCATCGAATGAGAATTGTACATGACTAGGCAAGTTTCATCCCGAATTGAGAAGATGGCAGCTTAGGTATCTAGAATAGCACGTTATCCTTGTGTTGACTAAATAGATCGTAGCCAGTTGACTAGCTCACCATAGTGGTCAGGAGTAAAAAGTTGACCATGCAACGCTAGCACCTCACTTGGGCCAGCATCACCCCTAGAAGCAGTGCGCTCATTACTCGAACTATTGGAGGTCGAGCTATCGCTCGACAAACTACCTAGCCCACTCCTACTACCACTCTCCTCCTGAAGTAGCACCCCATATGACCTAGTAGCCTTACTGTCGAAACTAGTCAACATGCTTAAGGAAATGCTAAGCTTAAAAAGCAAAGAGGAATATTTATAAAGTTCAATGAACTCTAAAGCACTCGACAAAAGGTGGAAGGTAATGTAAATGTGCTACTTGACCAGACGCAAAGCAATAAAAGTAAAAAATAAGCATTTAGCCATGCCTATTTATAGGCACCTGGGCGTGGGCGCGAGAACCCAATTGGCAGTTATAATTACACATCCGGCATCTGGCACTTCGCATGGCTTAATGTAATAGGCGCATTAAATAAACCAAAAATCTAGTCAAATGTGCAAAACCTTGATCAAATATGCAAAACCCTAGTTGATTTTCTAAAATCACCACGTAGCAATGTAGCTACTCCCCATTCTTTCTAGTCAATAGGCTCAATTAGGAACCAGGAATAGAAGGGACTTATGATATGGGATGGCCTAGTGGGCCTAGCCTATCAGCTATCAACCCAAGAGTGGACTTTAGGCCTATCTCGGTTATGAGGCCTAATTAGGTCGTCGACCTTGATCAACCACCCGCTCACCTTGTCGCATAAGTAATCAGCAAAACTGATGCCTCTCGACTAGATCGTAAATCAAACATGCGGGCTTAATCGTCTTTGACGAGAGTACCTGAGCATTGCCACCTCTGGTAGCCGCCCATGCCCAGTAACTAGTTCTATGGTCGACCTTAATGTTGACCAACAAGATTATTTTAGAACTGAATCGTATCTCTACCGCATTAAACGCCCTGACAGGTAGCATACCTCTGCATTAATGGCACATGTCGTCCTAATACCACCCCTATTGCCGCTCCTAATAGGAAGTACCTCACCAGTGTACTATTCTATCCCTGAAAGCTGGAGGTAAGGCCATTTGGAATAAGATAGGGATGGGAGATGACCTAAAACTCCTCATATAAGGACAAGAGTTCTCTACACTTATAAGGACATCTTGGGTATATCATCCACTTGGAAAAGGCTATAAATACCCTATTGCCAGCCACTCGTAAGGTATGCTAATTTTTACTAAAGTCCTCACTTTGCTGCTTGATTATTCTAGTCGACTCTATACTGACTTGAATGTTAGAGTACCTTAGCCGAGGGCAGCTTGATTAACCTAATGTTTGCTCATAGTTACAAATCTCAACCCAAGTTTTTCTAGAGTTGGATCACTTGATTAGCTAAGTCAAATTACCCTAAACACTGGCTCAATCCAATAAAATACAACTTTTGCCCTCATCAAATATTTAATTCATTTTGTTAATTTTCATAAATTACTAATTTAAAATGAATGAGTTATTACTTATAATTTCCAACATTATTAATTTATAATTTTTATAAATTTCTACCATTATTGATTTTATTAATCTATAATTTACTCTCATAATCCATAATTATTTTTTATAATTTTTAAATAATATTATAATTGTCCAAGATAGTCATAAAAAATAATTAATTTTAGTAATACCATATATTAGGTTTATATATAAGGGCTCAGTGATAAATCACAAACTTGTATGTATACAAACCCATGAACCAAAAATGGGACTAAAAAGGATAACTTTCCTTAATCCTATCTAATTCCACCAACCAAACTTGCCCTTATTCTAATATATATCCTACTATTAGTGTAACTCTCTGACTTTTTTAGATACTAAATCAAGAAAATAGTAGAAATTTAATAAATTAAACTTTGAATATTAAATTATGGAATGAGAAATTTTAGACCTCAATTAAAATTAACTAAGTTAATTAGGGTTTGAATGTAGTTATTAAAAATTAAGGAATTAAATAATGTAACTAAGGATCTAATTGCCAAAATTAAAAAATATTAGGGTTAATGGACCTAGAGATCTAATTGCCAAAATAATGTAACTAAGGATCCAGTTTGGGCTTGAATAAAGGCGGTTGAAAATATAGAGGACTTAATTAAAGGAAGTCAATAACTTTTAGGGTCAATCATGATTTTAGAAAATAGCTTTCTGTAAAAGAAATCATCCAAAACTTCTTCAAATTCTAAAAAAGTGATCTAGAACTGCGGGTGTAGATAAGTTGAGATGATTCATAAATAGTTTAAACTTGGTTTGATAAAAACTTGAATCCAACTTGATTTTTTTGGGGTTAAGCCAAGTTGAGATCGAACTTATTAGTTAAATGAGTGGAGTTGAGCTCAACAGTATTCAGCTCGAAAGGCTCGCAAGCATAAGTATCTATAAAGGTGGTTACAACCTAGGCTCACATAATAATATCAATAAAGATAAGTATCTAGTAGCATCAGTAACAGTAGTAGCAGTAGTAATAATAATAATAATAATAATTTATTTATAAAGTTTATAATTATAAATATTATTTTAAGTTTAAATAAACTTGAGCAAATCCAAACCTATATGAATTGAGTTTTTCTGCTGTCCAATGACAATCTTTATTGAGCTCAATAAGGCTTGCATAAGCCTTCATCTATCCAATGAGTCAAGCTCGAACTTGAACCGGAGTTCACGAATTAATACATGAGTTAAGGTTGAGCTTGAATTTACTAAATTTGGGCTCAGGAACCTCGCCATTACTCAATGCCAAAAAAGAGAACCCAAAGCTCAAAACTAAGGGAAAATTGCAATTAACCCCCTTGTAATAATCAAAATAGGCTAAAACCCCCCCTATCAAAATAAAAATACAAATTTTTAAAATTTAGCAAAAAAATCCTTCAGGACAATAAGTGAATAACATGCGCCTTCACCACAAGTAAGATTTTTTTGCATACAAAAGGACCATTATGCCCTCATTTGCATCCACCGATAAATTCTTTTAAAGTATGAATAGTTAGAATCCAATCATATTTAATATTTATCACAAATAAGATATAATACTTTTTATACATATATATACAAATATAATATAAATATGAATTCATATATAAATTTATATAATACATATGCACATTAATAATCCCACCAACTCATCCCCTCGCCCCTCCCCTCATGCATTCACATAATATATATATAGATATATTAATCAACCCACCACCAACCCATCCGCCACCTCCCCACTCCAACCCCTCGCCCCTTCCACGCCTACGACTGCTATGGCAGCAGAAATTACATACACACATATACACACATACATATATATAATACATATACAATATAGATTCACATAATATATATATATATATATATTAATCCCACCAACCCTACCCCCAACAAGTCCCCCACCTACGCTCCGCCCCACCCCTTCCCCTCTCGGGTGCCACGACAGCCGAAGTTACATATATACATATATATTATAAAATATGACATATAATATATTATATATTTTATAATATATATTTATATATGAACCCCAGCCCCTTCTCCCCCACCCCGGCTCGGCCTCCATCTTCAAATCCTTTATGGTTGCCATGATAGCCAAATTCACATATATATATGTATAATATCTATATATTTATATAATATATAAATTCATAAATCCTTTCCCCATCAAATTCTCAACCGCCCCATCTCAATCCCCAAGCATTTAAATTCGGCCAGTGGCAGCCGTGTTAATGGCGACAACTGCCGCCATGTATTTCTCCATCAAATCCACCTTCTCAACTTACTCCCAAATTCTTATGTTTGTCATGATCACGGCCGTATTAGTTTGGGTGCAGAGGCGGGGTGGTAAGCGGGGATTGGATTGTGGTGCATGACTGCAAAGGTTTGGCCAGCGGAAGCACCACAACGGAGACAGTAGCTAGGCGGGTGGAAGAAGAGAAAAATGAAAAAGAAACAAAAAAAGAAAAAATGAAGAAAAAGAAAGAAAAATTAAAAATAAAAAATTGTAATAATAAGAAATATTTAATTAAATTAAAAATATATAAAATAATAAGGGTATTTTAGTGTTTATATTTTTAAATTAAGTTAAATGGATAGCCAACAAGAAGCAGGGGACAATCTGCTAAATTTTAAAAAACATGAGATGCATTTTTGTATTTTTATTTTGATAGGAATTTTTTTGCTTATTTTGATTATCACACCCCAAAACTAACGTCGTAGTTAGCATCTCTTGCCTCAAGGAATAAAACCAAACCAGAAGCCTTGATACTCTTTACCGGAAAATTTGGTGATAGCAGTGTTAGGTATTCCAGCGGCAGAACCTGAAATTTTTTTGGGGATCAATGGGCCTATTAATGAGAACTTTTATCATAGTTTCAATTTCGGATTTTGACTGCCGACGACAGGAAAATTGATGTGGTGGTTTATGGCAGCTTTTGGATTGAAAGGGCTATAGGCGGCGAATTACAAAATTAGAGGAGTGGATTTGATCGGCACAATGAGACGCACGTTCTTGTACGAACCACCTCTATCTCCGGCTCGATAGAAGCAACAGAAGGTGGCGCTGTGGCAGCGCGTTGCTAGTGGCAGCTGAGTTGGAATTAGGACTTAGCCAGGAGTTGCGCTTGAAATTGGGGCGGTTCAAGCCCAATCTTACTAACTCTGGACATATTTAGGTCTATTTGATTTGGGTTGAAAGCCTTATTACAAATTTGGATTGGACCTAAGGTTGCAAAAATTGAATTAGCCCAAAACCTTAGAGACAAAAGAATTAAAATTAAATTGTAAAATCCGCTTTCAAATTAGGTACAATTTCATCAAATTGATTATGAAGTTGGACTCTATTGATTTATGCCATTTGAGTACAGTCTTAAAATTGGACTCAACCCAATTACTCTGAGATTTTGGAATAATATTTAATTTATTTAAATGAACTTAATAACTAGAAATAGTTAAGCATCAAATTTAAATGAACTTAATAACTAGAAATAGTTAAGCCTATTGATGCTGCTGTTGTGCAAAACGAACTATGTAAACAATTATGCGAGTGCATATGTCGCAACAAGTAATAAAGTGATTAAAAGAATATTGATCTCACCAGAAACAAAATTATTCATTATTAATTACTAATTTATCACACACTTGTTTTATTCAAATAAAAAATCAACTAAGTAGGAATTAAAATTAAACTAATGAAAAATAAAAATAAAAATAAATGTGTTTTGATTAAGTTTTCTACAAGAATATTGAAGCCTTGAATTACGATTTCATTAATCAAATTGGGTGATCACATAATTTTCTCCCTATAAAATGGGTAACAAGTTATTAGTTTTGAGCCCTACACAATTACGAAATTCTTTCAAATTATTCGCAATCAAATCCTTAATTTAGTTAATTCACATTTAATTCACTAAATTCTTATGTGAATTAACTAAATTATGGATAGAATTGTACTACTCAACTAACTACTTAGGGCAAGTGTATATTCCTATCCTACTCACAAATTTATTAATTCGTCAATTTGAATGATTAATCCTAAGATCTTTTATTGTTAATCAATCCCCGAATTTTTTTGTTCAAGACTACTCTAGGGTTTATAAATGCACTTAACTGTTAATCAGATAATCAAATGGAAAAAGCATACAATAGAAGAAATAATTTAAAGCGCTACTAATTTTGTAGTAGAAAATCATGCATCAATTTATTCAAAAGAAACTATCATAATCCTAAAATTACGAATTAGTTCATAATTGAATTGTCAAACAAAATATGAAGAAAACGAAACATCGTCTCAAATCCAAAATTAAAAAGAAAATCAAAGGGAGAAGAGAAAACTCTATTTTTAGATTAATCTAATATCCACTTTATCCTCTTCTGACTCCCATGTTCTCATGAAACTTCTAATATCCAAAATAGAAGATCCAAATCAATCCAATAACTAAGTGTAAGGCCTATTTATTTTGGTTAATGGAGTTTTCTAATTAGAATAGAACTTGAATAAATACTACTAGTGCATGAAGAAATGCTTGAGATATTAGTGCTTTAGTACTTCACTAAGTGAAATTAATACTTGATTTCAGGACATACGTATGTTATTTTGGCAACTATGTACTTAATTTCTTAATTTTTGTATTGATAGTAATAAATTTGAGTTTCATTCAATCTTTTTCTTTTTATTTCTTGAGAATAAACAACCAAAATTCTAAAAATGCATATAAAATTAGTATGGTATGGATACAAACATGTTAAAGTATTTAAAAGATAACTACTAGCTTTCAATGAACCAAGTTATCATTCGCAATAGTGTAACATATACTTGTGCATTCAAAGTTGTAAACACATGAGTATTTGACGATCATATCTATCCTACCACATGTACAATTATGTACTTCAATTGGTCTGATAGTCTCACAAATATTGTACTTGAGTCTTACTACAATTATTGTAGATTAATTAGTCAATTGCACAAAGTGTACTTCAAAATAAACCCATATATACTTTGTTTGTTCTATCTATGTACTTTATGTCTTGAAAATATACTACCAGTGCATGAAGAGATGCTTGAGATATTAGTACTTTAGTACTTTACTAAGTGAGATTTATACTTGATTTCTGGACATACATACTTCATTTTGGCAATTATGTATTTGATTTCTTGATTTTTGTATTGATAGTGATAAATTTGAGTTTCATTCCATATTTTGCCTTGTATTTCTTGGTAACAAAATTCTAAAGATGCATTTAATATTAGTACAATACAGATACAAACATGTTAAATTATATAGGAGATAACTACTAGCATTCAACAAACCAAGTTATTATTCGCAATGGTGTAAAGTATATTTGTATATTCAAAGTTGTAAACGTATGAGCATTTGACGATCATATCCATTCTTCCACCCATACAAATATGTACTTCAATTGGTGTGATAATCTCAAAAGTATTGTACTTGAACCTCACTAAAATTGTTACAGATTCATTATTCAATTGCACAAAGTATATTTCAAAATAACAACATTTGTACCTAATTTGTTCGATATTTGTACTTAATTTTCTGCATATTGTATTAAACTTCACTGCAACTTTAATGGAACTAATTATTCATTTATACGAAATATACTTCAAAATAACAATATTTGTACTTTTTTTATTTGATATTTGTACTTAACTTCCTTCATATTGTACTATATCTAACTGTAACTTTAATAGAACTAATTGTTTATTTGTACTTCAAAAATCATAAGCAAACATTTGCTCTTTGTTATTTTGATATTTATACCTGATTTCTTACATAGTATAGTGAACATCACTGCAACTTTAATATAACTAATTGTTCATTTGCACAAAATATATTTTAACATAGCAACATTTGTGCTTTGTTTGTTTGATATTTGTACTTGATTTCAAAATTTTCATATTAATAGTGATGAACTTGACTTTTATTCCTTATTTTGCCTTTTATATCTTAACAATAAACAACCAAAACACTAAACATGCATGTAATATTAGTATGGTATGGATACAAATGTGTTTAAGTTGTTAGAAGATAACTACTTGCATTCCACAAATTAAGTTATCATTTGCAACAATATAAAGTATCCTTATATATTCAAAGTTGTAAACACAATGAGCATTGCCGATCACATCCATCATATCACTCGTACAAATACTTAGAGCAATTGGTTTGATAGTTTCTAAAAGGCATATTATTTTTAAAGTGGTCATAATTAGATCGATTTAAAAAAGTGTACTTCAAAATAAACCCATATGTACTTTATTTGTTCAATCTTTGTATTTAATTTATAGTATATTGTACTTGACCTTAATACAACTTTAATAGAACTAATGCTTCAATTGCACAAAGTATACTTCAAAATAGCCCAATCTGCTCTTCATCTGTTCAATCTATGTACTTGATTTCTAGCTTATTGTACTTAATCTCACTGCAATTTTAATAGAACTAATTCTTTGATTGCACAAAGTACATTATAAAATAACCCCACCTATACATTATTTGTTCCATTTATATACTTAATTTCCAGCATATTATACTTAACTTGACTACAATTTTAATAGAACTAAATTTTCAATTGCATAATGTGTATTTCAAATTAACCTAATCTATACTTCATTTATTTGATCTATATACTTTATTTCCAGCATATTGTATTGAATCTCACTATAAGTTTAATAGAACTAATTCTTCAATTGCATAGAGTGTACTTCAAAATGACCCAATCTATACTTCATTTATCTAATCTATGTACTTATTTCTAGCATATTATATTGAACATTACTACAACTTTAATAGAACTAATTTTTCAGTTGCAAAAACTGTACTTCAAATTGATTGCCTCTATACTCTATTAATTTAACTTATGTACTTGATGTTCAACATTATTCACATTAGCATCTGACTTAACATAATTGGGAAAACATAAAAATCACGAAAACATTGCACCATATTAACATTCAATATTTACAAAATAGTCTAAATTAACCATCAAATGAATTGTGCATCCATCAAGGTATTTCTTCTTACTATTTTCTCCACCTATTCCCCCCTGCATGGAAAAAAGTCAATACGGCAATGCTTGGAATCCAATAATTACTAGTTGGAAATAAAAATAATTAAAAATTAGAAACATATACAATATACAAAAATTATTTAAGTCTTCACTATCATTATACACATCTCAAATGTTTTTGCTATTTCAACTAGTGTTATATTTTTCATTTTTTTTGGAGAAAAAAAGGTCAATAATTAAAGACTTTATCTTCAAATTTATATCAATTGATTGCCTCACATGTGGCAATCCCAAAATCATAGAAAATTCAGATGCAAAAAAGGAAACTTAACCCCTTTCGCAAAGATAAATGACAAATATTTGGCTTGAAACCTCCTGAGTGTAGTTTCAAGCTGAATGAAGTTAGAAATTAACTCAGGCATATCTAAGTATATATAAAATGGAGTCTTCTTCACTGCATCAAAATATTTTGACCCCATCTTAGATTTCAAGTTCTCCTAGGGAGAGCAATAAGAGTAAAGCTCGTGTTGTCTCACCACTTCTGCCATCAAATATAAAAAATTAGTATATAATACCACTTGTAATGATATATACTGAAAGGTTGATGTTTTGTACTATAATTGCTTGTACACTGTACTTTACATACTTAATCCCATCTTTTCAAAAGAAAAAAAACATATTATTGAATAAAAAGTACCAAAATTTTATCAAATCCTCAATCCAATAATGCCACTGTTGAACTAAATTAAACATATTAAATTAGGGATTTTTTTTGGTATGAAAGCATAAATTGAGAAAAATGAATTAGAACTCATGCCTTTCAAGTACAAAGTAAGATTTTTTTTAGATTATTTCAACGTATAGTTTCAGATATAAGAAATATAAACCCCAAAAAGTAAAGCACAACTTCATGCCTTTCAAGTACAATTAGAAACTTTCAATATTACAATGACAAAAATCATCTGTATAATAAATGGCTTCTAGTTTTTAACAACTGATGCTACAATGAGCCTGATGGTCCGGAACTCCGGTGGATTTAGGTGATATTGGGCCTGAGATCTGCAACAAGAGCAAACATAAACTAGCCAAAGTTGCCCCAGCTAAGGCACTCTGACGCTCAAGTTAGGTTTTCGATAAGATAGAGAGTGTATAGAGAGTGTATAGTAAACAATAAATTTGCAATACCTTGAGCGTGGTGATGTTAGCCTGATTTATAATCTGATAATAACGCGAATTTACCCAAGTGTCCTTGTCAGGTACACTTGGGCTCTCCTCATAGCCGGGGTAGGATAGTCAATTCTGCCCAAATCTCAGGGTTGGGCCACATGGCGCGATCTCTTATTTTCCTGGGTAATACCATCAGTAGGAGCACGCCTCTGCCAAAGTTGTTGACAGAGGTGTCAGGGTTGGTGGGAGCAGTTACATCCGCGTGCAGTAGTCACATCT
>JACGDI010005424.1:10161-26610 GCA_014898725.1 Jacaranda copaia | reverse complement strand
GGTCGATTCATGTCAACCTAACTTAGATGATGAGTTCGGGAGCCGCTTCCAGATTGATACAGGTCGACCTCGCCGCTTAACATACGGGGTCGATACTGGTCGACCATTCTGACCTCGCCGCTGGGCTATCACACAAGACTTTGGGAAGAGGCTCTCAGGTCGATACGGGTCGACCACGGGGCTTCTTGTGTGGGGTCGATACAGGTCGACCAAAGTGACTTGCCTAAGGGCTTAGTGGGTTGAATCCTTTGATCTCGGGCCTGTTGGGCCTGCTAGATTATATCATTTCACATTGGGCTTTGTGAGCTGTCTGATTTGTAAAAAGGGGCCTCTTGGGCTTGTTGGGCTATCCCATATCAACAACCAAAACAAGATTTCAAACAAAGAAATTTAAAAAAAGGTACTTGAAAAACTCTTAAAACAGGGAAAATTAAGGGCGACGACAAGAACCTACTTTTTCGAACACTTTTGTTCTTTTCTTATTCTTCTGTTCTTTTCTACACACCTTCGCTCTCTTCTTCTTCTTCTTCTTTGTCTTTGTGTACCTCTCTTCTTCTTCTTTTGTTCTTTTCTTTGTTCCGTTCTTTTGTTCTTCTATTTTCTTTCCTATACTTTTTCTATTTTTCTTATGTTCATGTAGTGTGTGTGGGAATTTTGGAGAGGAGAAGTCATTCTTTTATTGGAGAGTTGGATTGAAAAGAGAATCTCGTGTTTTAGGATAAGGTTTTTTTTTGGTTATTTTGACTAATTGGAAGGGCATTTAAGTCTTTTTCAAAGAAGTGGATAGTGATTCCTAAGTTTTTGTAAAATGTAGGAAGTGTAGTGTTTAAAAAAATAAGTGGGGAGTAAAATCAAAATTGATAGTAACATGTGGTATTTAATCCTAAATAACCATATATCTAATTTGATAATATTTGAATTTTGATTCGAACTCAATTTAATTAGTTAAAAATAAAAAAAAAATATTTAAAAATATAAAGCAATTCAAACTCTATCAAAATCTGATAGAATTCTATTTGATTAATAATAAATAAAAAAATCACACATGACAATATTCAGTTAAATAAGAAATTCAAATTAAATTTAAATAATATCTTATTAACTAGATCAATGCATTTACACTACAAGATAGATTACATCTTTATTTTCAACTAGGGGTGTAAACAAGCCGAGCTGAGTCGAGCTGAGCTCGAATCTAGTAGGCTCAAGCTTGACTCGTCTATTAATTTATGAGCTTGAGCTCAAACTTAAATAGCCAAATTCAAGCTCGGCTTGTTTAGAGGAAGCGAAGGCTCGCCATAGAGAAGTAGAAAAACTTAATTTGTTAAGCTTATATGAGCTCAAGCTCGAGCTTGTATACGTTTGAATTAATTCGAACTCATTTAGACTCAAAAAAAAATTATAATTATAAATTTTTTAAATAATTTGTTATATATTTTCGTAAGAATAAAAGATTGAATTATTATTATTATTATTGTTATTATTATTATCATCATCATCATCATCATCATCATCATCATCATCATCATTATCTTTATAGATTTTATTATATATGTCTATATTATAATTATAAATGTGTATATATAATAAAAGGATCAGAGAATGTCGTTTCAATATTAGAGATCTTGTCCTCAAAAAGGTGGAGGTTTCCAAAAATGTGGGCAAGCTCGAACCAAAGTGGGAAGGGTCATATTCTGTTATCAAAGTAGCAAAGCACAATGCCCATAGGCTGGCCAACATGAAAGGAGAGGAACTCCTCCCCCTCGTGGAACGCCAACAATCTCAGGAAGTTTTATATTTAAAAATGTATAGTATTTATCTTTGCAGCCCTTTGGCTTGAATAAAATTACAATTTTATTGGCTTGATTGTTATCTTTAATAGTTCTAGTTGACCTCATAGTCGACGACTAAGCAGCCCCTTGTTGCCACCTAAATGGCTCCTAGCCGTCCAAATCTTTAGTCGACCCCGTAGTCAACGACTAAACAGCCCCTTGTTGCCACCTAAATAGCTCCTACCCGTCCAAGTCTTTTGTCGACCTCGAAGTTGATGACTAAGCAGCCCCTTGCTGCCACCTAAATGGCTCCTAGTCATCCAAGTCTTTAGTCAACCCTGTAGTCAACAACTAAGCAGCCATTTGCTGCCACCTAAATGGCTCTTAGCTGTCCAAATCTCTAGTCGACCTCCACGCTGATGAACAAGCCTTTCTAGTCAACCATCCAAGTTTTGTCGATCCTATAGTTGGCAAAGGATGCGACTCCTTTTAATAAACAATTAACTCCAAGGGTTGAACAAATAGTCAATCAGGAATATGAAGCAATCGACGACACAGTCATGCAATACAATTACTACACGACAGGCAATCAAATAGTCTCGACATTATCCTAATAGAAATCAAAGGTTAGGTATGATAAAATAGGATGGAAATGAAAGGGAAAATACGCCTTTATTCATCATTCTCTGGCAAGTTACACAAAAAAAAGAGAGAGAAAAGGTTGGTTCAGTTCTGGCCCGACTCCTTTTGCCCGCTTTCAGCCCAATCTAAGTCTAGTTTGGGCACCGCACAGGTGAGCAAATAGATTGCCTGCGGAGGTTCAAAAGGTCCCGGAAGGTCGCTTATAAAGTTAGTCGACCGCAACACGTACTGCGCCAAATCAACTTCTTTATCCTTCATTTGGGCTATGAGGTCTTCTACGAACACAAATTCAGTGGATATTTACTCTAGCCTAGCATCAACCTTGACCTTCTTCTTTTACACCTCAGTCAGTGGCCCATCTGGTGCCACAGCGATAGGATTGCCCTCCGAGGCTTGCTCGACGCTGCCTTCTTCTGGCTCGGGATAAGGCTCCAATCTCCCGTTCAACATGAGGCTCATTCAACTCCTATCATCAGCTTAAAAAGCATAGCCCAAGTGCTCGAGTTGCTTGATGGCCCTGTGAAATACTTCACGAGCATCGTCAAGTGATGCAACCGTACTAGCATCCTGAAAGGCTGTGCTCACCACAAACTGCTCAATAGCCTCATGCCGCACCGCATGTAGATGTCGGATGAAGGCCTCTTTGGCTTGGCTGGTCACCTGCGCATAACCTCGAGCCCGACCAGAACTGAAGCTCACTTGTAGATCCAGCTAGGCCTTTTTTATGATATTATCCATTCAACTCCAATCCTTGATGGCCTAGACCAATTATTAATTCTTTGAGTCAAGATGCTCTTAGAGGTCGGCTATTTTCTTGTTCAACTGCTCGACTTGGAGCTAGGAGGACTCGAGCTACACCTTCAGTGTTTCCATCTTTCCTCTCGCCTTAAACTCTTCCTTGATAACCAGTACCATCTTGGATCGCCGGTACATGTTGTAGCCCAGCTGACCTATGTGAAATACAGCAATGTCATTTTCAAACCAATATGAGCATAAGAGGAAAATTGTGGTTGAGACTATCGATCTCATACTTACCACAATGCAGTAGTAGGACATCGCCTTCATTGTCCCGAGCTGACTGAGGTTCATCAGCTTCCATTGGTCGTTCACAAAACTCCCTAATGTCATCCACTTCATAGCCTCAGCACCCATCGGCCCTCCTTAGATGATAGAAATTAAGTCGGTTACCTCCTTGTCATGATTAGTGGTGAATTGAAGAGGGGGCAGTCGAGGTAGCTGAAACAACGAACCGTTACTCGATTTTCCAAACAAGTCATAACCTGTCACAACCTTTTGCTTCCCCTTGTCCCCAACCATCTTTTTTGGTGCCAAACCTCCCTATTCAACCAGTTGCCTCTTGTCCTGACCCGTGGGGCTGCTGTGTATAAACTCCTCCCGACGAGCAAATTGGATTTTAGAAGCTTACTTGATTTATGGTGGGGACGGTGTAGATGTCGACCTCATTGAACTTGCCTGCTTAGTAGTATCCTCTTGTCGAGCGGCAATAGCTTGACGGCATGCCTTGGCCTTCAGCACCCGGACTTGGGATTCGTTGCCACTGTGGACCATTATTTCATCGCTATCTATACAGGCAAACAAATTAAGCAAACATCATAATCGAGCAAAAAGATTAGTGTTCAATCAAAATATTTGACAAAAAATTTCTACCTAGTCAATCGCCTACAGGCAGATCCAGTTGGGCAGGTGATAGGCCAACCAAAACTAAACACCTATCTTCGGTCAAAACTAAGGCCTCCATTTGCCCAAATCCAACCAAATCCTGGATGAAGGTGTTGGGCCAGCTAAGTGTTTGGTTTCTGGGCATTTCCATAGGTCCTCTCCACCAACCCCTTGGAATGGCAAGAACCCCCGACTTCCGAACATAAAAGAAATATTTTTTCCACTCTTCTCCATAAGAAGAGGTGAGGGACACCAAAAACTTTCATCGAGGTCAAGCAGTCAGGTAATAGAAACCAGACTCTTTGGTGCTGCCTGACTTTCAGGAGATAGGTAGGTGGAATAAATTTAAAAAATTGGCAAAGGATGCAGGCTAGTGGTATAAGTGCATTAGCATGGCGAAACTGTACAGTATCGTAAAATAGTTTGGAAGTAATTGGGTGACGCAGACTGCTAGACCTAATAAGAGGTCGACTATTGGTTGGGTGAGCAAAAACCTAAGGCCACATTTTAACCCCTCCTTGAACATAGTTATAAACCCCCGGAGAGGTCGATGCATCGTACCCTAGGTCTCTGACGCTATCAATTCATACTCTTCAGGGATGTGGTATGCTGCCCTAATACAGACTAAATCAGCAGCAGTTATTTTAAAGGCTATTTTAGTGTAGTGATCGGGGGTAAACAATCAGCCTCAGGTTGCAGGCACATCATTAGGGCTAACATCCCCCTCCGAAACAACCCTAATATTGCTCGAGCTACTGAAACTGCTCGAGCTAGTGCTATCGCTCATGGATGAACTCGATTGACTCCTACAAGATGTTTTAGATATACTCTCCACCCTAGTCTCCCTTTCATGGGCCACACTCTCTGACCTAGTGTTATCAGAATTTGAATTGGTAGACATGCTTCTACAAATGAAAGGTAGAAAAGAACAAGAACAACAAAGGCACTTACAATGGAAATTTTGAAAAGGCAAAAAGCGCACGAGAGCTTGAAGGGCTTCAAAGATAGCAATTCGACTAGAAGTATTGGTAGCAAAAGTATAAATGGAGTTACTTATCCTACTATTTATAGGCATTCACGCGTGGGAATCCAAGTAACTGTTATGATGATAGCCTACCCTAATACGTTTCATATTTTGTGTACTAATAGACACATTAAATGCAGACAAACCGCCTCAAACCCTGGTTAATAGTTCAAAAACTCGGGTTGATGACTCAAAAACCTTAGTCGAACATGATAACCGCCATAACTGAATACAAACTCCTTGCTCTTTCTTATCAACAAGCTCGATCAAGACCATGAGTTGAGGAGACTCATGATATGGAATAACCTAGTAGGCCCAACATCAAGTGAGATAGCCTAGGAGGCCCAATATCAAGTTTGTTTGGTCGACATGTATCGACCTCACTTGGCAGGGTCTGCAGTCGACCTGTATCGACCTCAGAACTAATCCAGATGTTCTAATAGTTAGGTTTGGTTGACATATATTGACCTTAAGACCCACTCTGGTATTAACTCAAACCTCTACCGCATTTATTAGTCTGACAGGCAGCATGCCTCTGCATTAATGATGCGTGACAATCGATACAGTCGTTGCCACCAACCTTGCCACCAACTCTGCCAACCCTGCCACCATCCTTGGCAGAGAAGCACCTTTAGAGGTACTATTCATCCAAAAAAATAGGAGATTTAGCCACCTGAAATAGTACCGGGATCTGGACATGGAATGACCATTAACCCCCTAACAAAGATAAAAGTTAGTACACCTGATAAGGGCACCATGGTCAAATCACACTTAGAGAAGGCTATAAATACTTCATACTCAACCACGCTTAAGGTAATGCCCAATACGCCATAAGCCTTATATACTTTCAGTATTCTATTCGATCTCTATATCTCGACTAGAATTGACTTGAGCGTTGGAGTGCCTTAGCCGAGGGCACCTCGGCTAGTTTTACGTGTGTTGTGATTGTAGATCTCAAACCTCAAGAGATATACAGCTTTGAGTACTTGACCTCCGTGGTCGAATTCATTCCAAACACTACCCTTTTCACTATAAGGGACTTTCAGCCGCATCACTTATATTTTTGGCCATGATTGGCTTCATTGTTGAGTTTGGGCTTAGACCAAAATTTAGTTCTAGTATGAGTGGAGCTATTTTTACTTCTAATTCTAAGCTCCATCCTTATGTTTTCAAACACAAATTTACTCCCAAAACTCCAACCATGTTTCCAGAAGAGGGGAATGCTTGATTACATTTTGCTGCCTTTTGGTTTGTAATGAATTTTGAAAATAAAATTGAGGAATATGGGATTGGAGAATATGATTTATTTTTGTTTATGTTATGGAGAAACATAAAAAATATTTTGAAGAGTATGTATATATTTAGTTATGTTTTGAAGGAATATTTTTTAGTATTAATGTCAAATCAATTATTATTTTTTATTTATTAAGTTGAGAAAAATTTGAATTAGATATTATTTATTGTAGACATGTAAATATGGAAAAATCTATATTAAATATTTGTATGTATGCAGGGGAAAAAAATGAGGGAGCAAGGGTATTTTGGGTAAAAAGATAAGTGGTGTTTTGGGGAATTGTATTTTGCCATTTTTCTCTCAAAACAAGTAATATATTTGTATATATTTTGGGGGAATGAAGTCATTCCCTCAAAACAAATACTAACGTCGCCAAACTTTTGGCTTTGTGACCACAAAACTAAGGTAGGTTCTTAATTAAGTTCTTCTTTCTTTCTTTTTATTTTCTCTATTTTTTTTTTATTTATTACAGTTTTGATGCATATAGAGTTCAGCTATATTATCACTTGGAGACCCAATGCTGGTTCTATATTCTGCAAGGCTCATATTTCATTGTAGTATATATATATTTTTATTGATATTGATTGTAATTTTTGATTAAAGAGTCGCATGCTTACAAGATTGATTACTCATCACCTGTGATGCATTTTTTATATTTTGATTCCTATGTTCATCAAATCTCGATATTTTTTTTTTGTTATTTTTTATTAAATAAGTACAATCCTATATGTACTCTAATTGACTGAATTTGCAAAATCACCATCCGGCCGCCCATTCCCACTCTTGGCCGTGCCATTATTAAATCATCATGAGACATGTGAGAAGAATTTTAGAGGAATTGTTGTACATGTTACTTGCCCATATTCTCGATGTGTTTCAAAAATAAAAATTTAATTAGGAAGATGGATCTATGGGAATTAAATATTGTTGCGAATAATAATGATATTGTAAGTAATGTGGACACCTTGAGGAATAACTATTTTTGGTATAAAATAAATACTTGATATATATATATATATATGTGTATATACCCGCACACCAAGCCTCATCGACCTCGCCTTCCTTGCCATTAAAGAGTAGATGCAATAAATTTACAAATAAGAAAATTCCTAAAATGCCTACGACCTTTGATCCTTTCTTAAGAGCGACAGTAATGATGGACACTTGTAGTACTAATGTCGAATGGTGAAACATGGAGTAGGGCCATCAGCCACGCTTATATCGTTTAGAAAATTTTTGACAGACATTTTCAAAATACTTTTACTTGGTTGACTTTCATTCTTTTTCCACTTTTCAGGTTGTAAAGTCAGTGATTGAGACGATTAAAAAAGAAAAAAGAAAATGCTAAAAACAAGTGCCTTTCTAGTATTCTATTTATTTACATTGTAGTAAATTAAATATAAAGTTTTTTTTTTCAAAAATTGTTGAATAATGTATTTTAACTCATGAACGTGGTCGTAGAGAGATAGTGCTTCAAATAAAAATTGGATGATGCGATGTCTTTTTTGACTATAAAGATTAATATTTATACTGTTCAAGTCTTGTTAGGTTTAAACCAATTAAATTTAAGGAATTCATCACAAGTGGACTTAAACGATCCACTATATTGATAGGCTAATGGTTCATTTTAATTAATCATATTAATTTCTTTATTGAACTTTTTACTTATATGCTCCTAAAATTTTAATGGGATATATTATTTTATAATTTATAAACTTTTTTTTTCCACCCAAATTTTAATTTTTAATATGAAACATGAATTCAACTTCACGGCTATTGATCATGATAAACACTATATATAGCTCATCAATTAAGAAATCGCGATTTATGCCAAACTTAGAGCATCCCGATGATCTTTTAACCTTTTTTGCTGGCTATTGACTTAAAATCATCATCTCTCTTCTGAGACAAATAAACCAATTAGCAAATTCTATGATAATTAATTATGGCATGAGGAACAATTACACAAACACCCACAAAATATAGCATAATTACAGAAAACACCATCGAGTGGTTCAGTAATCAAATTAACTTCTTTTACTACTTCTGTTTTCTTTTTCTTTTACTATAAAAAAGTTAATATTATCATAAAAAGTTGTAAATACATTTTTTTCACTATGTCATTATTCTAGTTGTGAGTTTGATAAAGTTCTTTTTTGCCAAAATACTCTTCTATCAGCGTCAACTGATTGACATTACAGCTAGGATCTGAACGTAATGTTGTTGTTATTATTATTTTTCGTCCCATTATTATCTGTCTATCCACTTTGACTTAATGTTTTTATTAAACCTTATAAAATAGGAAATATATTAAAAATAAAAAGTTTCCTTCCACTTAAGCCGTGTATACACTGCCACGAGCCGATTAGCGGCGCCAGGGGCAAGACTTTTTATCTGTGGGGACACAAAAATAAATATTTTAGTGTAAAATATTCCTCCCCGACCCCCATTTATTATTTATTATTCGTAAGTATTCCCTATATAAATAGAAGAGCAGCACTCGTAAGGATTCGAGGAGAAGTAAGAGCACAAGGAAAAACCTTCCAAAGTTTGCACTGTGCAGAGAAACAATGGAGGATGCGTATGGTAATTGCAGAGGAGGGCTGCTCAGGGTTTCAATGTGTGGCGGCGGTGCTCAAGCACGTGAGATTGAGCAGTTGTCCAGAGAAGGCAGCCATTACAGCCTTTCCACTGGGGTTCTTCCTTCTCTTGGCGCCAGAAGTAATCGCAGAGTCAGGCTTCGTCCTTTCATTGTTTCACCTTATGATCGCCGTTACAGGTTCCCCTTTTTCGTTTTTGACAACCCTTTTGTTCTCTTGCCCTTAGGTATTTGTAAGTCTATACTATTGATGTATTTGCATGTTCATGTTGGCATGTCCTTTTGGAAGTTTTGTGGGTTTTGTTTATGAAGTTCAGTTTTTTGGTTTTATGTCTCTTTGATGGGAAAATATTGATAGTGTTGCTTTTGCAATATTTGCAGGTGACAAGAATTCTTTTGCAATTTTAGTTCTTCATTTGTTCGTTCCTTGTTTTATTTTTTCTTTTCTGTCCATTTTCTCCATCTTCCTCCTTTCTTTCTTGATTAATTGTTTGTGATGAATATTTTTAAAGCTCAATTACTTTTTGGCAGTGGTCGGCACCTTTTACCCTTAAAGTTAGCTTTTCAAACACAATTCATCGTGGGTGTAATGAATCTCCCTGGAAAAGAACACATAAATCCTCCATCATTGGATGTCAGATGCATAGTTGTTGACTTTTTTTTTTTTTAACCTTTGAAATATTTACAGTATCCATAAGTGATTCTTCTGCCCGTTGTATTCTTGGATATAATTGATTTTTCTGTATAGAAAGATAACTTGATCACCACATGCATATTTCTGGTCAAAAGCAGAGCTACCTATGTTGATTCAAGTATTCTGGGTTTTTCTATTAGCTTTCAAATTTTATTTTTCCGCTGCCTTTGAGAGAGTTCAGCTACCTTATTTCCAAATCTTTCTTAATTATTTCAGAGGGAGAAATTAGGCCTCTGCCACTTTCTATTAAGTTAGTAGGGAACATGATTCCTATTGATTTGGCACAATGTTGATATTCTTTTTGTACTATGTGCTTTCTGTGTTCATTTCATTTCAAGTTGTGCTGTGATAAAGTTTCTTTTCAGAGACACTTTTATTGAAGAAACTTGGAAAGTGGGAACTTTTTAATTCTCTCAGAAAAACACTACAAAATGAATTTCAAATTCAGTATGTATAAGCAAAAGTTGTTCTATCTGCCGATTGACAAGTTGTAGGAGCGCTGAATTAATTATTGTCTAGCTTTTTTGCAGCTGTTGTAATTTTTACCACAAGACTCTGTCTAAGAAATAGTCCCTGTTTTGGACCTTGGAATTCAGCGATAGAAACACCAAGGAAAACATTTTATTTCATTTGGTTTTAAAAGACAACGCGGTGGAAATGTTGCAGAATGTCAATGTCATTTGATTTCCTTATGCTCAAAAAAATTTAAGAAGTCTTTTCAAGTCGTAATTATTTTGTAAAAAAAATAATGTGATGGAGCTTAGTTTTCTTTTGTCTTTTCCTTCACTAAATCCAAGGTCCAAATGGAGTATTGATGTTTCTATTGGCATGCTTGACTTGGCCTGACGCATATGATGTCCAATGCACAAAATGTTGTCTTTGATCTTAATCTGTTTGATGTTATTCTGCTACTATAAATTAGTATGTCTTTTGCTAAAATTACCTCAGGTTAAATTAACTATTGCAGAGCATGGCAGACCTTTCTGGTTGTGCTGGTTGTTTATACTGCTTGGGTGTCTCCATTTGAATTTGGCTTTCTTGATAAGCCTGCAGGACCTCTCTCCATCATGGACAATGTTGTCAATGGATTTTTTGCCATTGACATTGTCCTTACATTCTTTGTAGCTTACCTGGATAAAACAACATTCCTTCTTGTTGACAACCCAAAGAAGATTTCTTGGAAGTATGCAACTACTTGGTTGGCATTTGATGTCATATCAACAATCCCTTCTGAACTTGCTCGGAAAATCTCCCCGAAACCTTTACAGACTTATGGATTATTTAATATGCTTCGTCTCTGGAGACTCAGAAGAGTTGGTGCCTTATTTGCCCGGTAAATTGACTTGAATTTGTTTACAAGTATCATTTTATGTATTACTCAAGCTTAGAGGCATAATTTGTTTTCATTTGTTATGCTCCCATATTTCTCTTTCTTCAAAGCAGATTGGAGAAAGATAGAAATTTCAACTACTTTTGGGTTAGGTGTGCAAGGCTCATTTCTGTAAGTTAATTTTTGTAACATTGGAGAACTTGAGTGAAAATATGTTTTACTTGTTTTCTTGAAGTATCCTGTTCTTGTGCTGTAGGTTACTCTTTTTGCAGTTCATTGTGCTGGTTGCTTCATTTATCTACTTGCTGCACATTATCCTGATCCACAAATGACATGGATTGGAGCAGCACTGAGTAATTTCCAGAAGCAGAGCCTATGGATTCGTTATGTTACTTCAATTTACTGGTCCATCACTACTCTCACAACAGTTGGCTATGGAGATTTGCATCCTGCAAATACAAGGGAGATGATATTTGACATTTTCTACATGCTCTTTAACTTAGGACTCACTGCATATCTGATAGGAAATATGACAAATTTGGTTGTCCATGGGACTAGTAAGACTCGGCAATTTGTGAGTAACTTTTGCTACTATATTTCCTTGGACTCAAGTGAGTTAAGTTGAAAGTTTTCTTGTTTGCTTCTATATGCCTCCATTTAATTGGTTTGATCTATGTCCTGTTGCCTGGCATTCAACATTAGAGAGATACCATTCAAGCTGCTTCAAGTTTTGCACAGAGGAATCAATTGCCTGCTCGCCTTCAAGAGCAGATGCTTTCTCATTTGTGCTTGAAGTTCCGAACTGACTCAGAGGGGCTGCAGCAGCAAGAAACTCTTGATTCACTTCCAAAAGCCATACGATCAAGTATTTCTCATTTCCTTTTCTACTCTCTAGTAGATAAGGTGTACTTGTTTCATGGAGTGTCGAACGATTTACTATTCCAGCTGGTAATTTTCTGTAATTATTTGATTTTCTTCCATTGTTTAATTCTCCATCTTATTCATTGTTATATGTCATATTTCTTTGTACCAAAGGTCTCTGAGATGAAGGCTGAGTATTTCCCTCCCAAAGAGGATGTAATCTTGCAGAATGAAGCACCAACTGACTTTTATATTCTTGTTACAGGGGCTGTGGTAAAGTTTGACCTTAAAACTTTAGATCATTTCTCTTTCATTACCAGCTTACTATTATTTGAACTATATAATTGTGCTGCACTTGGACAAGCTTCTTACTCCTACTTTACATATAACAGTCTCATTATACATAAATTGCTTTACAGGAACTGTTGGTTCTGAAAAATGGAGTTGAACAGGCAAGTCTGGTTTCAATTGGTCGCAAAGATGTTTCTTTATTAAAAGCCTGACTAAAATTGCAACAAATAATTGTAGGTTGTTGGAGAGGCCAAAAATGGTGATCTTTGTGGCGAGATTGGTGTACTTTGTTATAGGCCTCAACTGTTCACAGTGCGAACAAAAAGATTGAGCCAACTATTAAGGCTGAATCGTACCACATTCTTAAACATTGTTCAGGCCAACGTTGGAGATGGGACAATAATCATGAATAATCTTCTGCAGGTCTATATGCCTATGAAATTGTCCTATATTTCCCATGGTGCCTCAGCTTAGTGTGCCTGTCCAAGGGTTCTTTTAATGAAATATAAAATAGAAATGAACAATTACGTGCTGAGATTGTATTGAGGTTTTATTTCATCTTATTGCTGAATAAGGTCATACAATATATGGAAAAAAGAAAATGAGGATGGTAAATTTTTATGCTTCATTAGTTTTAAGCAATTGATACATTGATTTTCCTGATGTCAGCATCTGAAGGAATTAAAGGACCCAATAATGGAGGGAGTTCTGCTAGAGACCGAGAACATGCTTGCACGGGGTAGAATGGACCTACCTCTCACTCTGTGTTTTGCAGCACTTAGAGGAGACGACTTGCTCTTGCATCATTTGTTGAAGAGGGGTCTCGATCCAAATGAATCAGATAATAATGGAAGAACTGCACTGGTGAGTATATCTCAATTTATGTTAATGCGCATTTAATAAATAGCCCAACCTTTATAAAACTTTCTCAATTTCTTCCATGGTCTGTTCTTTTCAGCATATAGCAGCATCAAAAGGAAATGAGAACTGCGTGCTGCTTTTACTGGATTTTGGAGCAGATGCCAATAGCAGAGGTAAATTGTAGTCTAACACCAATACTTCTCTCAATACTACATTATATTTCTGTTCAAGATAGATTTTTTGTTTGCATGAAGTTGTTGGTCTAGCATTAAAATACTTTATGCAAGCCTTATGAAAATATATAATTCTGCTCTCCATCAAAATCATACTATTCAGCTATGACATTGAGTGTGTTAGTGCTATTGATGCATGGTAATCCTGGACGATCGTTATTTGAAGATTTATTTGGAACAATATAATTAATTACAAGAGCTCAATTTTTGCAGCTTACGCATTCAATTCGTAAGAGCAAACTTTGACCTCTATATAACTCCTGTGTTGCCACCCCCTATCGCAAGAGATGGATGTACATTAAATAATAATGTTTTCTACTCATGTTGCACATTGACTTCATATTGCATTTTTCTATTGCTTTATGCTTTATTCTACAGCCAACTTTCATTGGTCGCATGAGATTGTTATCATTTAGACATCAATGACAGTTCAGGAAGGAGCACGTCCCATGCAGAGTCACACAAGTTATAGCCACAGGGACATTAGTATTCGGGCTCATTTTGACAGATGAAATAGTAAACTCTTTACAGCACCGCAGCATCTAATTAACCTTCTTCATTCTAATGCTTCTTTATGAATGCAATGATTAATTTATTGTTGTTTGTCACATTAATCTTCATTTGTTTATTCTGTTGACAAATTGATGACATAACCATCTTGCTAACAGAACGTCCCTGTTGCTCTTTCTTCAATTGATTAACATCTACATTCCAAATCCACCAGCCTTCAATTTCTGTTATATTTTACTATTCATTGCCATTATTTTGTCTAATGAACATGTCTTAGTTTATTTAATAATTAATGGGTGAATGTCCTGACCGTTTGCAGTTAACCTTTCAATACTCATCTGCTTCTTCTGATCGGATAATTGCCAGCTGACTAGAGGTCCAGGTTGCATGACTGAGGGACCTGGATCTGGTCTTCGGGGCCCTCACTTTTAATGTGCATTTATAACCACAACAACTCAGATAAATAATAAAGAAATTTCCATCTTTAATTTATGATTACTAGAGGGCTCTACATGAGTGTTATGGCTAGAGTAATCGGTCAAAACACCTTTTTTATTTGCCCATCAGTTTCATATCAGTTGACTTTCTTAAATTGTTATTAAATGTTCATAAACTATCTGTCATCTTGCCTGATTGTAGTGCGTTACATTATTGCCTATCAGCTCACTTTACTTCAAATGGACTCTTTCTTGTGGGCAATCTACAGAAATGTATTATAGTAGCTCAAAAGAGCCATTACTTGACCCTTGAAACTCCAATGGACAAACTGAAGCATCAATCTGGATATCTTTTTCTATTCTTTTATTTTTTATATTTTTTGCCATACTGTTTCCACGTAATTTTCTTGCATGCAGATTCAGAAGGAAGTGTTCCACTTTGGGAGGCCATGCTTGGAATGCACAAAGCAGTTGTTAAGCTATTGTCAGATAATGGTGCTACACTAACTACCGGTGACATTGGTCTATTTTCTTGCACTGCTGCTGAACAAAACAGTTTGGGATTGCTCAAGGAAATTGTCCGTCGTGGTGGTGATGTCACTCGACCAAAAAACAATGGCTGCACAGCTCTCCATGTCGCTGTTTGTGAAGGCAACACTGAAATAGTCAAATTTCTCCTGGATCAAGGTTCTAATATTGATAGAGGAGATGAAAATGGTTGGACAGCAAGGGACCTTGCTGAGCAGCAAGGGCATGAGGACATTAAGGAACTTTTTGATTCTTACAGAGGGACCGAGAATGAATCTGCTACCTCAATCCCTGAGGAGCATCATGGAGTTCGGTTTTTGGGAAGATTTAAAAGTGACCCTACTTTATTACCTGTTAACCAGGAAAGCTTATTTCCAGCACCTGATGGATCGTGGGGTGGACCTCGTCCCAGGCGTAGGACTAATAATTTCTATAATTCGCTATTTGGCATCATGTCAGCAGCGCAAACTGGAGAGGGCAGCTCACTTTTATCAGTAGACAATGCCACAACAAGCGCAGCGGCTGGTAGAACTTATGCTGCCAGAGTGACTCTGAGCTGCCCTGAGAAAGGAGATTTTGCAGGAAAGCTTGTACTACTTCCACATAGCTTCCAAGAACTACTTGAACTTGGAGCAAAGAAGTATGGCATCTTCCCTGTGAAAATTCTGAGCAAAGATGATGCTGCAATCGATGATTTAGAGCTGATCAGAGATGGGGATCATTTAGTTGTTGTGAGCGATAATAGAAACCAAGAAACTGATTGATGGATGTTTCAAGTAACTACAATAGGGACACTTGTTTCCTCCCTTAATACTTTATGTTTTTTAGGTTCTCCACATGCATTTTCTTTGACTGGCCATGTAAATTGAAACCCAGGGCTTGTTCTCTTATATTTTGAGTATTTTGTAGAAAAAATTTTGGGGGAATGGATTTTTGGAAGAAAATTTGGAGAATGTGCCAAGTTTTTTTTTTTATTTTGGGAAAATATGAAAAATAATTTGAGAATGAATTGTTTGTTTCTTTATGTTTTGAGAGGAGACAAATTTTACTGTTGATATGGGATATCCCAACAGGCCCAATAGGCCCCTTTTACAAATCAGACAGCTCACGAGGCCCAATGTGAAATGATATAATCCAGCAGGCCCAACAGGCCCAAGATCAGAGAATTCAACCCACTAAACCCTGAGGCAAGTCACTTTGGTCGACCTGTATCGACCCCATATAAGAAGCCCCGTGGTCGACCCGTATCGACCTGAGGGCCTCTTCCAAAGTCTTGTGATGATAGCCTAGTGGCGAAGTCAGACTGGTCGACTAGTATCGACCCCATATGGTAAGCCGCGCGGTCGACCTGTATCGACCTGGAGGCTGCTCCCGAACTCATCATCTAAGTTTGGTCGACATGAATCGACCCCCGATTGCAGATGGGACAAGTTGAATCTTTACGCAATGATTACACGTGGCGTTAGATGTGACTACTGCATACGGATATAACCGCTCCCACCAACCCTGACAACTTTGCCAACAACTCTGGCAAAGGCGCCTTCCTACTAATGGTACTACCCAGGAAAACAGGAGATCGCGCCACGTGCCCCAGTCCCGAGATCTGGGCAGAAATGACTATCCTACCCCGGCATGAGGCAAGCCCAAGTGTACCTGACAAGGGCACTTGGGTAAATTCACGCCACTATCAGAT
>JACGDI010005424.1:0-10061 GCA_014898725.1 Jacaranda copaia | reverse complement strand
TACTGCATACGGATGTAACCGCTCCTACCAACCCTGACAACTCTGCCAACAACTTTGGCAGCAGTGCGCTCCCACTATTGGTACTACCCAGGAAAATAGGAGATCGCGCCACGTGGCCCAGCCCCGAGATCTGGGCAGAAATGACTATCCTACCCCGGCTATGAGGAAAGCCCAAGTGTACCTGACAAGGGCACTTGGGTAAATTCACGCCACTATCAGATTATAAATTAGGCCAACATCACCACGTTCAAGGTATTGCAAATTTACTGTTTACTACATACTCTCTAAACACTCTCCATCTCACCGGAAACTTGACTTGAGCGTTGGAGAGCCTTAGCTGGGGCACCTCGGCTAGTTTACGTTTGTTCTTGTTGCAGATCTCAGGCCCAATATCATCCAAATCCACCGGAGTTCCAGACCATCAAGCTCTTTGCAGCATCAACTGTAAATGTTAAATCAGTTACTTTTTTGTTGGGTTTGTAGGGTGAAACATGTGTGTGTATATATATAAGTGAAGTGAGAGAATAATAAATAAATGAGTGATGTAAAAAATGATGTGAGAAAATGATGGGATAGGTGTGCTTTTTAGGGTATAGGGTTTTTTTGGGTGAATTATGAGGGGGTGTTTAGGTAAAAAAATTATAGTATTTTGGGAGAAAAATTAGAGAATGTGTATGTATTTTGAATTTTTTTTAGAGGTTGGAAAATATTTTTCCAAAATATAGGAGAACAAGCCTAGCCAGTTTTTAATGGAGGATGTGAGACGGTCTTAACAAAATTGGCTTAAGGTGAAATATGAAAATGAGGTATTTAATATATTAAATAAATTATTAAATTATTAGTACACACATCTTTTTAGCAAGCATTTTATACTTTATAATGAACCAAAAAAAAAAAAAAAGAACGCCTTCTAAAAAATCTTACTATCTAAATTTGAAAATCAAATTATTAAATATATTTTTATAATTAATTTTTTTTAACATTTCATTTCTAATTGATAGCACTGTTAATTCATTCAATTTTTTTGAAATTGATTTTTATGCAAAATTCTACTAGTTTCAATTTTAAAAAACTTCTTTCAACCGAATAAAATAGAATGTAAGAAATAAAAATTTGATTTATATATAGTGAAAGAAAATTAAGTTTTTATTGTTTAGTGATTAATTGGAATATTATTTAGTGATTAGCATTGAAAAGAAGGAATATTAGTAGTATAGTTTTGGGAAAGAAGGATGTAGTAAAGGATTGATAAGAAAATGGAGGAATTTAAAATCATAGAGGAGATTTAAGAGAATCAAAGTAATATCGTTTAGATTTATATTTTTGATTAATTAAAATAAATTAATTAATTGGTGTAATTTTAATAATAAGCCTCCAAATTAAAGATCTTATACCTTTTCTTGGGCCTATAGTTTATTTTAAAAAATATACATACACAAGACTTTTGGAGTAAAGATCTCATATTTTTGGGAGACTTATTTAAAAGTATTAAAACCACTTTCCATTTTTGTGATCAGTCCCCACTTGATTCTTGTTAGACCAAACTCTCTAATTTTGTAAGAATTTTAGAGTTTACTCCCTACTCACCTGATTTGACAAAAATGCCCTTAAGTGTAATATTTTTCACTCATTTTTTTTCACTTCTTTGTCATAAACAAAAGACAACAGTAAACCCTATCAATATCACTATCATTTCCAGAAATAGAAAGAAAAGAAAAAACGCAAGCAGCTTTGCGGTAGAAATGAGAAACAACCATCAACCCGGCATTTGCATTGTTTTTCTTCTTTTTTCATTTTTATCATTTTCTGGTTTAATCTTCATTATTTTTAGGTTTCTTCTTTTTCTTAGTTGTTTCTAAGTTTCTTGTATTTTTCCGATAATGTCAACCAGTAGTGAAGTTAGAGTGTTCAATCAATTGTTGGGGAGTTGCCACTACAAAGACCAGCTCCATATAACGTCCATTATGGATACTACGACTTTAATGGATATGTACATTAATCCCGCAAGAAAATAGAATGAAATCAATGCTGAACTCTTCAGTTTGTGATATGTAGCACCACATTAAAGATTGTACCTGACATTGACTGATGATAAAGATGTTCTGAATATAGTCTTATTGCATTTGACATTAAAGATGAATATTATTGACATCCTGGTAAACCAAAAGAATGAATCAAGCAGCAGTGCCAAGAAGAGCTGTGATGTTTTAAGGTAATAATTCCACAGAATCTAAATTGTATTGTAATTTGTAAAATTTTGTATATCAAGAGTTCTGAAATTGTACACCGTTTATTTGAAAATCTTTCTCTATTTTAGAAAGTTCTATATTATATTTCATTGCAAATAAAATTGTACTTCATTTGAAAAAAATTGTACATCATTATTTAAGTTTTATATTTTAAGTATTCAATTAAATTGTTATAAAAAATTGTACCACCATTTTTAGGGTTTTATACTTCAGAAATTTGAAAATTATACTTCACTTTATCTAAAATTATACTTCGTTTTCTTCTGGAATTATACCTTTTCATTTTATACTTCATTTTACCTAAATCTGTACTCTATTAATTGATTTTCTATACTTCAAGTATTCTATTTAATGATTATCCCAAACTGTACTGCAGTTGCTAGGGTTTTATACTTAAACTACTCCACTTTATACAAATTTGTAGTCCAATTATCTAAAATTATACTTTATTTCACATAAAATTTTACTCTATAATTTAAGTTTTATACTTGAAGTGTTTTACTAATGGATTATCAAAAATTGTACTACAGTTGCTAGGGTTTTGTATTTCAAATGTTCAAAAATTATACTTTACATTATTAAAATTGTACTTCTTTTTGTTAAAATTATAGTTTATTTTATACTTCATTTTATCTAAATCTATACTTTTATTCATTGATTTTCTACACTTCAAGTGTTCTATTTATTGATTATCAAAAATTATACTTCTTTTGCGGGAATTTTATACTTCACGTGTTACGAAATTGTACGTTCTTATATATAAAATTGTACTTTCATTTTTGAAATTATACTTGCTTTATTTTAAAAAGCGTGTAATCTATTCATTAAAGTGCTATACTTAAGTGTTCCGAAATTGTACTTCATTATATCTAAACCTATAATTCAATTAGATGAATTTATTGTATTTCACTTTATCTAAAATTATGCTTTTTTTTTTTTTAAATTATACTTCATTTTACCTAAACCTATACTTTATTCATTGAAGTTCTATATTTCAAGTGTTTTATTTATTGATTATCCAAACTTTATTTAAATTTTTTTTTTTGAAATTATACTTCATTTTATACTTTATTTTACCTAAAACTATACTCTATTTATTGCAATTCTATACTCTAAGTGTTCTATTTATTGATTATCCAAACTTTACTTAAAATTTTAATTTTTTTCTGAAATTATACTTCATTTTATATTTTATTTTATCTAAAATTGTACTCTATTCATTGAAGTTCTATACTTCATATATTCTATTTATTGATTATCCAAAAGTGTAATGCAGTTGTCAAGGCTTTATATTTTTAAACTATTCAAAATTATACTTCATCTTATACGAACGTATACTCCAGTTATCTGAAATTGTACTTCATTTC
This sequence comes from Jacaranda copaia, assembly GCA_014898725.1. Lineage (NCBI taxonomy): Eukaryota > Viridiplantae > Streptophyta > Magnoliopsida > Lamiales > Bignoniaceae > Jacaranda > Jacaranda copaia. Next base: position 6,445 of record JACGDI010005424.1, on the reverse strand, counting down.
ACATAAAATTGTACTCTATTATTTAAGTGTTATACTTCAAGTGTTCTACTAATAGATTATCAAAAATTGTACTGTAGTTGCCAGGGCTTCATACTTCAATTTATTGAAATTGTACTTATTTTTTATGAAATTATATTTCATTTGTCAACCTCAAAGGATGCAGCTGAGGAGGAAATTGGTTCGGCCAATGCATCGCACAATGAATTGGCTTTAACTAACAACTCAATTGATGCATGGAGGAATTGTATATATGGAGAGAGTCAAACATTCAAGGATGTTCAAGAGTTCAGAATTATGCTTACGAATTATGTGGTGTCTACTTTACGGTCATTTAAATACAAGAAAAATAATAGCAAAAAATCATAGCCGTTTGTAGTAATGAAAATTGAAAATGGAGAATCTACACATCAAGGCATGAGGCTGATATATTATTTGGCATTCGAACATGCAATCTAGAACACACATGTGGTGAGGCTAATCTTCGAACAAGGGGACATCCTAAAGTCGATTTTTCTTGGGTTGCAAATATTATAAAGGATAAATTGAGATCAGAGCCATGTTATCGGTCCTTCACCATATTGAAAGAAGTCCACAGAGAATACGGTGTGGAACCTAGATACCATAAAGCATGGATGGGTAAGGAATTAGATATGCAAGATATCCATGGCGTTGAGAAGGGATCTTATGATAAGTTGAGGTAGTACTGTGATATTGTGAAGAGGACAAACCCTGAAAGTATTACAGACTGTGAGATTGACCCAATTAGTCAAAAATTTTGTTGGCTATTTATATGTTTCAGTGCCTGCCTTATTGGTTTTCTCAAAGGACACAAGCCATTGATATTTTTAGATGGCACCCATATTAAAAATAAATACAAAGGATGCTTACTCAGTGCTGTCAGTAAGGATGCTAATAATGACTTATTCACGCTAGCGTATGCAGTTGTTGACTCTGAAAATGATATTGATTGAGAGTGGTTCTGCTTCAAGCTAAGAAGTATATTAGATTCTCAATATTTGCTTGGCTTATCAAGGTTCACTTTCTTCTCTGATTGACATCCAGGTCTTCCTAAGGCCATCCCTATAATATTTTCTGGTAGCCACCATGCATATTGCTTGAGATATTTAGTGGATAACTTTAAGAAACAAGTAAGTGTCTTTTATCTTTGTTTGTGAAATAATTGTGTGAAATAAACTCTAATTCGTAACATTTAGCACATTATTGTTCTATTATTTTAAATTCAGATATTAAGGAAGTACCCTCTACATAACAAGAAACATTAGTGCTCTATTTTTATGAAAGCTGAATATGCGCCTATAAGGCAGGAGTATACACGACATATAGATAACATCTTAGAGTCGTTGTCGCTTGTTAGAGACTTTATTATGTAGTCTGACCCACCATGTTGGGCAAATTCCTTATTCAGTGGAGATTAATGGGGGGTAATAAATAATAATCAAGCAGAATGTTGGAATAATTGGGTTAAACCAGCTCGATTTATGCCAGTTGCAGCCATGGTTATCACATACGCACGTAAATAATGGTTATAATGCATGATCGACGAGAAAAATCTCATAAAATGATTGGTCTAATATGTCCCAAGCATGAGAAGAAGTTGACAATCAATCATATGCGTTCTCGTAACTTAAAAGTTGTCATGTCTAATGGTTGGAGCTTTAAGGTGATTAAGCAAGATAAATCGTATGCTGTAGATTTACATGGTAGGGTTTGTTCATGCAGAGCATGGTAGATTGATAAAATACCATGCAAACATACTTGTGCTTGCATCGAGTTAAGGTCACTCTCACCATATGACTTTACCGATCAATACTACTGAGTTGAGATGTATCAACAAGCATACCAAGCAATGATAAACCCTATTCCTACGTTTGATATGAATCTGTTCTAGCCAGATGATGATGGACTCATTAATGTACCTAATTGCCGATCTCAGCCTTGGTGAAAAAGGACACAGAGAATCCCATCACAGTTGACAAACGTGTAATTAAGTGTAAAAGATGTGGTAGAATAGGGCATAATCGTCGAACATGCAAAGAATCAGTAAATTAGTTAAATTTTGTATTTTAACGAATTTCATTTTATACTTTGTTAGTTCCAGGCTTGTACTTCATTTCCTTCGAATTGTACTCAAATTCATAGGATATTTTCAATTGAACTAAATTATACTTCAGCAAAACATATTTTATACTTCATTAGTTTAGGGTTTGTACTTTATTTCCTTCGAATTGTATTCAAATTCATTGCCTCATTTCAATTGAATCAAAGTGAACTTCAAAGAAACACATTTTGTTCTTTATTTTTTCTTGGTTTGTACTTCATTTCCTTCGAATTGTACTCAAATTCCTTGCCTCGTTTCAATTGAATTGAAGTAAACTTCAAATAAACACATTTTATACTTTATTTTTTCTTGGTTTGTACTTGATTTCCTTAGATTTGTACTCAAATTTCCTACCTTGTTTCAATTGAATCAAAGTGAACTTCAAAGAAATACATTTTATACTTTTTTTTCTTTTTTGTACTTCAATTCCATCAAATTGTACTCAAATTTTCATTGGAATCGAAGTGTACTTCAGCAAAACCCATTTTATACTTCGTTAGTTCTGGGTTTGTACTTTATTTCCTTCGAATTGTACTCAAATTCATTGGGCATTTTCAATTGAACTAAATTGTACTTTAGTGAAATACATTTTATACTTCATTAGTTCAGGGTTTGCACTTCATTTTCTTTGAATTGTACTCAAATTCTTTACCTCATTTCAATTGAAGTGAAATGAACTTCAAAAAAACACATTTTGTACTTTATTTTTTCTTGGTTTGCGTTTCATTTTCTTTGAATGGTACTCAAATTCCTTGCCTCGTTTCAATTAAATTGAAGTGAACTTCAAAGAAACACATTTTATACTTTATTTTTTCTTGGTTTGTACTTGATTTCCTTCAATTTGTACTCAAATTTTCTGCCTCGTTTCAATTGAATTGAAGTGAACTTTAAAGAAAAACATTTTATACTTTATTTTTTCTTTTTTGTACTTCAATTCTGCCAAATCGCACTCAAATTTTTATTGAAATCGAGGTGTACTTCAGCAAAACCCATTTTATACTTCGTTAGTTCAGGGTTTGTACTTCATTTCCTTCGATGGTACTCAAATTCCTTACCTCGTTTCAATTGAATTAAACTAAACTTCAATGAAACACATTTTATACTTCATTAGTTTAGGGTTTGTACTGCATTTTCTTTGAATTGTACTTAAGTATTTTAACCCAATTTCCTTGAAACTGGGCATATTTTACATTAGCACAATGGTTATACTTTGTTTTTACCACTTTTATACTTCATTTTCCTCAAATTATACTCAATTCACAGTGAAATTTCAATTTAAAATATTATAAATGCTTGATGAAAAACTATACTTACATACAAAATATGCTTCAATTTATATATGTATTTACATACAAAGTGTGATTCAAATTCTGGCATTTTCATAACTTAATATTGTATATGCCATTGTTGCGCAGTATTTGTCCATGCTAATTTTTCTAGTAGACCTCCAGAACTTGAGGGCATCTCTAGTGAAACATTCTGCCCAATGGCACACAGAGACACCGCAATCCACTGTACCCTTTTGCTGTATGCTTTTTTTTGGCCTCATTAATTCGTCTACACAACATCCCAATGAAAGCCTAATGTATCAAGAATAGAATAAAGCCTACAAAAATATTGATTAGTTGTTGATTCCTTACTTTATGAAGAAATCACAAGGAAAGGAGGCAAACTTACAATAGCAGTAGCTATTGATTTGTATCTGGCAGCCATTATTGAATTTGTATATAAGAAAAAATGAGTCAAGGTGTCGAGGACAACTAAAAATCAGTGACCATACCACAAATCGGTAGGATTATGTAATGACACTGGTTTACAACATCCAACGTGAGGTCTTTCAAATCTTTAGAGGTGAAGGAGTTAAGTGTAGGTATCATCTCCATGAATTCTTCATCGCTCATATCCTTCAAGTTGCGTCTCTCGAGTCTATCTATTATGTTAGCCTATGAAGTATAAAAATAAATGGTTATACGCATTGAAAATGTGAACTAAATTAAGTTAGGAAATTGCCACATATCTGCGCTATTGCAAACGTAAACTATACCTTGTGGTGACACTTGTTGCCAAAAGATGGGCTGTATAATATCAACATGTAGTAGTCCACTATGTCACTGGTAAGTTTTCCTCCAAATAAGAGCTCACAAAAGTTTCTTCCATCTAGAAACCGTCGTTCTCCCTCCTGGACAGTTACCTTACACAATTGTTAATTATTAGTTTAAACACCAATTTATCCAAAAAAAATAATAAGCAAATTTTGTTACCCCAAATTATCTCTTCTAACAAAGTTATCGATGATTTCTTGCTCTTCTGCTGGAATAAGTTCCTGACCTCTATAATCAGTTCTTCTTTTGTAGCGATCAGACGCTTCAATCTTTGGGCTGGCTGGTTCCTCTGCCACCAGGATTGAACTGATGTCTTTGGTTTCCTGCAATACAAAACACAGCACATTAGGTACAAAGTGTAAAAATTGAAATACAAAGAGTTAGCACATTAAGTACAAAACATTAAATATTGAAGTATCCCCTATTGAAATACAAAATATATCAACATGGAGTACAAAATCCAAGCACATTAAGTATAAAGTATCCTGTATTTAAGTACAAAATATAGCCAACATAGGGTACAGAAATCATCCCCATTAAGTGTAAAGTATCAAGTATTGAAGTATCCCCTATTGAAGTACAAAATATAATCAACATGGAGTATAAAACGCAATCATATTAAGTGCAAAGAATCAAGTATTGAAGTATCCGCTATTGAAGTACAAATATACCATCATGGAGTACAAAATCCAAGCACATTAAGTACAAAGTATCAACTATTAAAGTATACCCTGTTGAAGTACAAAATATGACCAACATGGAGTACACTACTCAATCACATTAAGTGCAAAGTATCAAGTATTGAAGTATCTCCTATTGAAGTACAAGATATATTCAACATGGAGTACAAAAATCATCCCTATATAGTGCAAAGTATCAATTATTGAAGTAAAAAATATATTCAACATGTAGTATAGAAATCATCCCCATTAAGTGCAAAGTATCAACTATTGAAGTATCCTTTATTGAAGTACAAAATATAGCCAACATAGAATACAAAACTCAAGCACATTAAGTGCAAAGCATGAACTATTGAAGTATCACTTATTGGAGTACAAAATATGCCTATAGCTTGTACAAAACTCAAGCACATTATGTATAAAGGATCAACTATCAAGTATAAAAGATTAGCACATGAACTACAAAATCCCAACATGGAGTATAAAAGATCAGCATATGAAGTATAAATATCGCCAACACGAATTGTAAAAGAATAGCACATTAAGTATAAATATTACCAACTTGGAATACATAAGACAGCACATTAAGTACAAATATCACCAACATGAAGTATAAGATATGATCACATTAAGTACAAATATCAACCAATCAAGAACTTGAAATCAAGAACATTAAGTATAAGACATCATTACATTTATTGCAAATAGATAATTTACAAATAAAATACAAAATGCAAAAACTTAAAATATTAATTAGTTGACAACACCTTATTCTCTTCTTATTCTTTGTTTTTTTTTGGATGAGGATGAGGACGAGGAGGACTATAGGTCTTTGTAACTTCTCTTACCTTTTTGACTGGTGTGGTGTTTGGGGGGTTGACAAAATTTAGAGATTTTTGTTTTGGCTTCTTATCTTCTTGATTGCACACATCTATCACAATCGAAGACGTGACATTTGCCACTTCAATATCAAATTCTTCGAACTCAGCCACTTGAAGTGGTACATAAACTTCTGTCTTCAAAGGTTTGAGGAAATCTAAAGGATCATGATAGTGTTTTGTTCGACTTTTTTCATCCACCGTGTTATTAGATTCATCTCCTTCTTTCTATGCATCATCTACCAAATCAAGTCCCCCCTCATTTACAAACTCACCAGTTCCCTCTTCAAGCTTCTCCCCCTTAGCCTTGTGCTCCTCCTTCTCAACCTACTTCTTTATTACCATTATATCGAATGAAGCAATTTTTTCTTTCAATGATTTAATTTCTTCAACTTTAGCTACAATAATTGCTTCATATAGTATATGATCACAAACATGGATTTGACTGATGGCAGTACTAGTAGCCTATGGTTTCTTGATTAAAACTGTCAATTCTAACTCCTCTGGAGTAAGGTTGAGGATTACAACCTATTACAATGAAAATAATTATTGATATGGGATAGCCCAACAGGCCCCTTTTACAAATCATACAGCTCACAAGATCCAATGCAGATGATATAATTCAGCAGGCCCAACAGGCCCAAGATCAGAGGATTCAACCCACTA
>JACGDI010005423.1:477001-528348 GCA_014898725.1 Jacaranda copaia | reverse complement strand
AGCCCAGAGGCAAGTCAGCCTGGTCGACTAGTATCGACCCTGTATGGTAAGCCCTGTGGTCAACCCGTATTGACCTGAGGGCCACTTCCAAACTCTTATCATCCAAGTCTGGTCGACATGCATCGACCTTCGATTGCAAGTGGGACAAGTTGAACTTTTTGGCAATGATCATACGTGGCAGCGGATGTGACTGCTGCCAAAGGATGTAACCACTTCCAACAACTCTGACAACCCTGTCAACAACTCTGGCAGAGGCGCGCTCCTACTGATGTGACTATCCAGAAAAACAGGAGATTGCGCCACGTGGCACAGCCCCGAGATTTGGGCAGAAAATGACTACCAAACCCCGATCATGAGGAAAACCCAAGTACACCTGATAAGGGTACTTGGGTAAAATCACACCCTCATCAGATTATAAATTCTACCAGCACCACAACGCTCAAGGTAATGCAATTATACTATTCACTACATACTCACTCTATACTCTCCATTCTACTAAAAATTTAACTTGAGCGTCGAAGTGCCTTAGCCGGGGCATCTCGGCTAGTTCACGTTTGTTCTTGGTTGCAGATCTCAAGCCCAAAAATTTTGAAGTCCACCAGAGTTCCGGACCGAGAAGCTCTGTGCAGCATCACATATATAGGGTAATACCCTTTTCATATTTAGGGAAAAGCAAGAGGATTGAATATGGTGGCGAAAACTTGTTTGTATCTTCAAGAGATTTTTGGTTTAGCTTTCCTTTATTTTTTGGTGCGTAGACTAGATAGCATTAGCTTCGACTTCAGACATCCAGAGGTTTTAGCTGTCCTGTTTTTGTTGTCTTCACTGTTATGTTGTCACAACTTCTCATTTACCGTTAGTCAATCTTGCTCTTAAAGGGAGTTAAAGGGTGTTTGAGTGAATTTATAAGCTCCTCAAAGCATGTTATAAGATGTTTATGAGTTTATAAAACCTTAATAAGTTTATTTGATTTTAACCATTTTAATTATTAATTTATCATATTAACTGTTCACACAAATTTCATTCTCTGCACAAATTAAATCACAAAATAAAGAAAAATAATAGATAAATTGAAATTATTTTAAAGAACAAAAGAGAATTAATTTATTAGAGAAAAACAAATTTTCTAATAAAACGAAGCCCCTAATTATTCTTCTAGTATACGATCCAAGGGTTTGAAACTTGTTCTTGGATGTATGGTATAGTATCTATTAACTTGATAAAAGAACATTATTAAATCTCTTTGAACTCGAACTTTGACTCTTAGATCAAAAATTTGATGATTTGATGTTTTGAAGAGATATAGGACGTTTGCGGTAGCAATACTTCAGAAACTTGAAGCTTGAAGGCTTGAGTCTTAGAATTGAGCGTTGAAGACTTGGAACTTGGATTTGGGAATACACGTTTATGTGAATATGAGAGTATATGTGAGTCTCGATCATCCGCTTTACATAAGTATTTAGCAAGAGACTCCAATGGCTTGGACTTATTTGATAGTCACATCTTTGATGTACATATTAAGAGATAATATCAAATATTATTAACTTGATTGATCCACATACATAGATATGTTACATGTTGTGACTTGATTAGCCCGAGATTGTTAGGCTACAAGACTTGATTTGATTGACCATGATACATGATACATGATACATCACTTTGACACTTATTGATATTTGATTTGATTATAAAATAAATACTAGAATATTAATTGAAATTAACTATTTACTTTTGGGATTAAATTTTAATAAATCCCAATACATAAATAGAAAATTTTAGATTAATAACTAGTATATTATTTACATGTGTAACTTTTCAATGGACTAAAAAATTAATTCGTCAACAAATATCCCTTTGAGACTTATTCATGAACAATATCTTCCAATGTATTCTGGAGTGACTTATTCATGAACAATATCTTCCAATGTATTCTAGAGTGAATATGTTGCAACAACTATTTCACCATTGTTGACTAATAAGTTTTGTGAATAATGCAGCTCTTAACATTGCCAAAAGAATGAAAACATCTTCTATCAAATTGGCAAATTGGCCAACATACACGGCTGAGCTGTAGGAAGTTTGTGACTAATGCACATATATTTAACTTTTTTTTTTTGTGTTTGTGCACTTGATGATTCTCTTATGTATACGTGGCCCTCATAAATTTAAAATTACTAAAAATTCACTTCAAATTGAACTTCTAAAATTTCTCCTGTTACTTAAAAATGCCTAGGCGTATATTGCCCACATAATTCTAAAATTTGGCAAGCAACTGGAACTCTGAAATTGAAATTTGGTCTTTGCAAATTAAATCTCAGTAAATTAGATTGAATAATTTCTTCTCCATAGTCTACCTTTACTGGGAGTCTTGTTTATTCATTAAGTGTTTTGATTCATAGTAGGACTTAATCTTCCAAAGGTAGTTGGACTAGAACTCTTCAAATCAAACTATAAAAAAGATAAATCATTATTCTTTATTCACATAGTTGAGAATTAAGTTAGGAATTATTGCGGTATATTCATCCACTCAATTGGGAGCATTCTATTCCACTTAATTCTTGCACACCAGCCATTTGAAAACAAGCCTCATAGAGCTCATATAGCTATTACTATTTCCATTCAATCAATTGATTACTATAACTAAAAGAGGGTTTCTTGGATTCCCTTGGCATTCATAAAAAAAAAAATCTTTATTTCTTAAGGGCATCAACACATAGCAAATACAAAAATTTTGAAAACCTTAGGTAAATTATTACATTAAGGGATGTTTCTATATCTTTCTATTTCATTCTTCATTTTTTTCTTTTTTTCCGTTAGATTTCTCTTCTTTTCCTTTTCTTTTGTTGCAGATTACTAGAAGCTTCAAATGAATAACCTCACTCCATGTTGTAGGTTAAAGAAGCTACAAAAGATATACATTGAGGACCACGTAGAGCCATCTCTATGTATTGTCATTAGGAGCAATAAAGACACCCTTAGAATTAAAAGTACCAAATTGGTCATTCATAAATCAACCAATAATCATCTCCATTCCATACTTTGATCTGCAGTGACTCCTTGCACATACAAGAGTGGTCCAAAGAGGCAACTAAGGAAGTGACTAATCTATATTCTGGCATTACATCTCATTCTAGAATACTTCTCTTGAAGTACTCTCTTAATGATACCAAAGCCACTAGTTCAAAATTTTCATTTGCATGGCATCACTCAAACATCAATGGATGCTCATTAAGAATTCCTTCATCAAGGTAAAGAAAAGGTTCTTTTCATGTAGGTTATTGGGAATGGATAAAGGATGTGCTAGGCCATCATTCAAATGCTTTCCATTAAGTTAGGATCTGTGCAGTAGTCTATGCCTCATTTTTCACATATGTTTGCAATAAGAACATTCTCTTAGCCTTTCTTGTGCTATGATGCCTTTCCATGAATACCTTGCATACTGCTACTGGCAAATTTTCAATCTTTTTATGGGATCTTCATGCACTGGGTGGATTATCTATATGTGGAGGTTTCTATGGCGAAGTTATCCCTACTGCAAAGAAGCTACTTGGTGATGGTAGACACCCCCTTTCTCTACTACAAAACCATAAATATTTGTTCTTGGCTTATCATGTGCTCTCAAAGGAATTTGATGGCATACTTATCTTTAATTGGATTAGCTTTTGGTTTGAAGGACCAATAGGATGCACAAAGCATCCTTTAAGGTCTTCTCAAAAGAGATCCACCATGCCAAATATTTCTCACAATCCATGTGGAAAAATCAATGCATCACTTTTGCCTTGCACCAAGGAATATGATAAGTCATTTAGGATGTTGGAGGTTGAAGAGGATGTTAAAGAGGATACCAAGTTGGCTACATTCCTTTCATGTTAGTTATACAACTTCATCCTACCCCATTGCAAAGCAAATCTAATTTGTGCTATTATCTTTAAAGTTTCTAATAGAATTAAGTGGTAATTGTTTTTCTCTTATAGTATCTGTCTTGACAAGCATCTACCATGACTTGAGAAGTATATCCACTTTACCTAGTTTTCATGAGTCTACTTCTATCGTTTCTATTCATTATGTTGACAGTTGGAAACGACACTATTTTAGCACTCATTTCTTGTCTAAGATTGATGTAGGAGGAGTAAAGATGGTTAAATATGTAAGGGATAACATGGCTAAATACTTTGATCTTTCAAAAGCATAAGATGTTCTCCTCAATATCAACCCTTGAGCTATTCAGAATCCACACTGATATCCACATAAGCAATTTATCATGATAGATGGTCCGTGAATATCAAATACTTATAAAGATATTTTTGTAATTTTACATTCTAGCTATTTGACATTTCAACATAGAGAAGAGCATATTATTGAAGCTTATAGCCCTTATCAATTTAGTTAGCAATGTAGATTTTGTCAACATGTAGAGTAACTTAAAGAAAGAGATCCTTACTTAGGATTTGCATGAGCTTATTTGACTTTGATAGTCATGTACCTTGTTGAACTCATCTTACAAACTTATCATTCCTAAAAATACTTCTTTTTTTCCATTGGCTACAAAGAAATATATAGACTGGTAGGACTAACATTGAAAGAACCAAAGGAACCAAAATTGTTCTCAAAGTCAATTAAAGAGATGTGGAATCAAATTTTGGTCAATCTAGTCAACTCGAGGAGAAACTTGAACATCATGCATCTAAGCCTAGGAATTCTAGAAAGAATCCATCTCCACCCAAACAAGCCTTAATGAAAGATCCCAAAGAAAACTGAGTAGCCTTAACTTTTCAAAATCCTATTGTTTCAAGGCAAGTTGAAGTAGGGAATTCAGAAGCTAAGAAGCATAACATGCTGATCATGCAAAAGCACCATCTAAAAAGCGTTGTAGGTTACTTGTGGTTTCATCCCCTATACTTATATCTGCTGATGCTCCAATGGAAGAAAATGAAATAATTTATGCTCTTTCTTACTCAAATGATAACTCTAGCAACCAATGCATACTCAAAAAAAAAAAAAAACTAAAGATTTTGGATTTAGATAATATCAATATTAATTCAAATTTCTTTACAGATGTCCAAAGTTCTGAAAGCAAGTAAGGCATTAGGATATAATTATCAAAACTTCAAAAGCATGAAATTGACTAGTGCTTACAAGCATAACAAGGATAAAATCATGCTAGGAATTCAGATTTGGTAAGAGAATTACCTTGAAAAGTAAAATCCAAGGAGAAACTTGTGAACTCTTCATAATTTTAGAAACTATTTACAACTGGCATAGCTGAAAAAGTGCAAAAATTGCTCAACCAAAACTCCTCCAAAACTTTTGAGAAAATTCCTAAAGCTTATAAACACTTTAAAGAGCTCCTTGAAAAAATTTCAAATAAAAAACCCTTTTGGAACTCCTTGGAGAAATTCACCAAACCAAACTCTGTGCAGGTGGATCTACAAAAATATGCAAACCAAATTGTTTGCCTCAATTGTTATATTCCACACACCAATTAGATCTTCCAAAATCTCTAGTCTATAAGTTGGAGTAAGACCTTAGATACAATAATGGTGGAGGCTGATTTTAGGTTGGAAGGAAGAAAAAGAGAGCAAAACTTTCAATACATATATGCAATGCTTGCAAGGGATTTTCGGAGGGAAATTGTAAAGAATCTAATTCTTCACAAATGGTGTGATGTCTTAGTTGATCCTATCTCTATATCTATATATATGTTGAATGTTGTGAGGCCAAGGTTGCATCACACATTCCATTGGGAGGTGGGGGGGTGGGGGACCGCCAAGCGGTGCCAAGTGGGCAAATTAAATTTAAATCTCATTTGTATTTCATTTACATTTTAATTACATTTGAAATTTAATTCCAAATTAATTAAGATGCTAATTAAGATGAACTCTTCATTTGAATTTTCCTCCAAAATTCATTATTCCCATTAATTAAATTAAATTCTTTAATTTAATTAATTATCCTTTGACTTAACTCTTTAAGTCAAACTAGCTCAACTCTTTAATCTTATTTTTTTAACTTAACTCATTAAGTTAACTTTACCAATTGATGATTATGTTGGCACCAAATAATTAACCCCTTAATTATTGGTTTAATTTAACCCCTTAAATTAATTGATTAATTTAACACTTAAATTAATAAAACCAAAAATGACCTTCAAAATTGGCACCATAAAATTGGTCCATTAGGAGTTGATTTTCTAACACTAAAAAACTTTTCTCCATTAATTATGAAGCTAATTGGATTTTGTGTGTGATCCAATAGGTTCTACAATTTATTAGACATGGGCTCACAACTTCTTATGACTTTTGAATATCTTATATTCATTTTAGTTCAAAACTCCCTTTAAATTAATCAACTTCATTCAATTAATCTCATTAGTTAGCTGAAATGAGAATAGCTGAAATGACCTCAAGCCCATGGAGCCCAATTAATTAGCTGAAATGAATATTCTAGAGAACCATCATCACTCTACGCATATCATATAAATATGGTTCTTTCATTTTGTATTTCCCAAAACAAGTCTAAGGCAAGATATTTGTCTACTCCCTAATAGCTTTGATACTATATCTCTATTCTCAGTGTTTGATCCCATTGTGTGACCTCATATTCAAAATATTATTTTTCCAAATTATTGTACCACCTTGCACAAGGATTTTTGGGATCCGATCATTATTGAATACATAAGAGATGCACTTGCCCTTTACAATAACAAGGAGTCAGATTCTATGTTAGATCTCATAAACATCCATGCTAAGTAGCTCATATCCAATCTCAACTCGAAAGACCCACTAGGTAGTCAAGGATAAGTTAAAGCATGAGGACCGAACATAAGATTACCATAGATCCTCAAGTCAGAGGACTAATAATACGCACTAGCTTAAATAGGAGAACTAGCCATTATTGACTTGCCACTATGGCTATTTAGTGGATCTCCAATGGGTTTTCAGTACTTTGTTCTTTAACAAGTATCCACTAACATGCACTCGTATCTTATACAGTTGTTTATAGAGTAGAGCAATCTCTAACTCTTAAATTTATGCATTGTTAGTGCAAGTCTATTTGCTTTTTAGATGCTCTATCTCAGAAGATCCTATGACTTGGAAGATTTAAGATCACAACTGTGTGAAACTTATTCCATGGTCACCAAACTAAGTCCCGTAGTCATAGGTGATCTACAGGCTTCATCCAAATGCCAGTGTAGTGAAATAAAGCATAAGATAAAGATGGCTATATAAAGAATATTATTCAATCAAGATTGTTTAATAAGAAAATAGCTTTTACAAAACCAATCTCATTAGCTTGCAGGGTACTATTCTAATAATGTCCCACTTTCCCTAAAGCCAATACCCCATGGTTGTAAGACCTATCTTCACAAGATGTCTTTCAAATACCTTTTGCGTTAGGGGTTTCATTAGTAAATTTGCTATGTTTTCTTTTGAAGTAGCTCTTTCTACTTCAATGTGACTTCTATTAATGATCTCCTAGATCAAATGATATTTCCTCAATATATGCTTGGATCATTGATACAATCTTGACTTTTAGCTAGCGCTACCATCCTATTGTTGTCACAAAAGACAACTACTGGCTAAATAATGCTAGGCACTACACTAAACTCTTGAATGAAGTTTTTCATCTAAACACCTTCCATTGTAGCTTTTGAAGCTATAATATATTCTACTTTAGTGGTCGAATCAATCGTAATGTCTTACTTAGAACTCTTCCAACTCACCTTGCCACCATTGAGGCAAAATATAAATCCAGAAGTGGATCTAAGGTCACCTACATTGGATTGAAAGCTAGAATTCGAAAACCTCTGAGTTTCAATTTTCCATTGCTATATACAAGAAACAAGTCCTTCTTAAGTACTTGAGGATTGTTTTCACTGCCAACAAGTGACTCTCACCAAAATTAGATTGGAACCTACTCGTAATGCTTAACAAGTGTGCTACATCCGGTCTTGTACATTAAACTGCATACATTATGCTTCTAATAGTGGACGCATAAGGTATGTGAGATATTATTTGTTTCTCTTCCTTAGTCTTGGGGGCCATAGACTTGAAGAGACGAATGCCATGTCCTATGAAAAGGAATCCTCTCTTAGATTTTCTATACAAAATCTCTTTAGTAGAGTATCCTGTTAATGTATGGGGTTTGAGAAAGCTACATCATTTTCTTCGATCTATCTCTTTAAATTCATATTTCCAATACGTAGGATGCTTTTCCCAAATCTTTCAATGAGAATTGTGTAGATAACCATGTTTTAGTACACTGTAACATCTTTATCTCATTCACAATGAAAAGGATGTCATTAACATAAAGTACAATAAACTGTATTGAATTCCCACTAGCCTTTTTGTACACACATGATTTATACATATTTTTGATAAAACCAAATGATTTGACCTTTTTTTCAAAATATATGTTTCAACTTCAGGATGTTTGTTTAAGTCCCTAATTAGATCTTTGGAGTTTGCAAACTTTTTGCTCACTTTCTTTGGATGGTAAACCTTATGGTTGCTTTATATAAATTTCTTCTTCAATGTCAATATTAAGAAAAGAAATTTTTGTATCCATTTGTCATATTTCATAGTCATAATATTAAATGGACTTAGGTAAAACAACTAGTGAGAAGGTTTTCTTGAAATCAATATTGGGTCTTCAAGTGTAACCTTTTGCCATTAGTCACGCTTTAAAAGTCACCATTTCTCCATCTACCCCAAGCTTTCACTTATAGATCCACTTGCAACTAACGAAAACTATTCCATTTTGGTGAATCTACCAAAGTTCATACTTTGTTTAAGTACATGAAGTCCATTTTGGATCTCACGGCTTCAAGCCAATATTTTGAATCTATGTTCGACATAGCTTCCTCATAGGTCTATGGATCATTATCTGATTGTTCCATCTCATGAAGAAATCCGAACTTTTTGGGTTGCTTCTTAATTTAATTAGACCTTCACAAATGTTGTGTGCAAGGCTCTTGCAATTCATTTATGTCCACCGCTTATGGAATTTCTTGATCATTTTGAACTTCATCAAGTTCAATGACAATGCCTTTTTTATCTAATAGATAATTATTTTTCAAAAAGTGGGTGTTTCTTGAAATAAACACCTTTTGTTCTAAGGGATCATAGAAGTAATAACCTATAGACTCTTGAGAGTATCCCACAAACTTGCATAATATGGATCTACTATCCAACCTATCTCCTACTATCCATCTCACATAGGCGGGAGACCCCCTAACCTTTAGCTAATGGTAAGAGGGCGCTTCTCTATGCCATATCTCATGTAATATTTTAGGCATTAATTTTGAAGGTACCATGTTTAGTAACTTCGCTGCTGTGTCCAAGGCATATCCCCAGAAGGATGTGAGCATATTGAAAAAACTCATCATGGAATGTACTATGTCCATGTCCAACAAAGTATGGTTTCTCCTCTAGCTACTTCATTATGTTGGGGTGTGTTAGGTAGAGTCTATTGAGAGCGAATCCCATTTTCCTTAAGATAATCCAAGAATTTGGTACTTAAGTATTCTCCCCCCGATCTGATTGAAGGGCTTTAATACTAAGTCCCTTTTACTTTTTCACTTCACTCTTATACTCTTTCAAATTTTCAAAGGCCTTAGACTTGTACTTCATAAGATACACATGTCTGTACCAACTATAATCATCAGTAAAGGTAATAAATTAAGAATAGCCACTTCTCTTAATAATTCTTAGTGGTCCATAAATGTCTGTATGGATCAAATCCAAAGGCTTTATAGAGTGCTCCGTTTGTTCTACAAAAGGAGCCTTGGTTAATTTTCCCTTTAAACAAGATTCATAGGTAGGAAGGTCCTTAATGCCACTTACTTTTAGTACTTTGAGAGCTTCTAACTTGCTCATCCTATTTTTAGAGATATACCAAAGTCTTACATGCCATAAAATGACATCTTCTTGGATTTCTTGCTTCCTTTTATTTATTTGAATGTGCATTAAAAGAGCAGGAGAATTAAGTATGTATAATCCATTAACTAATGTACCTTGGGCAACTAAAGAACCATTCTTTGATATTTTCAACTTTTCATTTGATATTGAAAAATCAAATCCTTCATTATCTAAAATGGGAATTGAAACAATATTCTTAACAACGTTGGGTACATAGTAAACTAGATCAAGAACAATACAAGAATTTCCTAAGTCTAACTTGATTACACCTTGGATCTTAGCTGCAACTTTTGCTCTATTTCTAAGGCGTAGGATCAAATCCCCTTTATGTAGACTTCTTCTTCTTTCCATCCCCTATAATGAATTACAAAGGTGAGAACCACATATGGCATCAACTACCCATGAAGAAGAATTCATCATCAAATGCACCTCAAAAAAATACATACTCTTCTCAAGGGTCGTAAGGTAAGCTTTATAGTTTCTTTTCTAACGATCCTTTTCACCATAATGGAAACAATTTACATTCGTTTTAGCCTTATTCTTGACCCTCCTGAAACTTTTCTTAGGTTGCTTCCCTTTCAAAAAGGAGCTTTTCTTCATCTTACCTCTTTTTCTTGGGCTCCTAGGACCTTTCGACTTAGAGAAGGATGCCATCATAAGAGGTTTTTCCTTTCTCATTGTTGCTTTAGCGGTCACAAGCATGTTCACCAATTCATTAATCGTCACTATTTGCTTGGACATATTAAAGTTCATAGCAAATTGGTCGAACGATGGTGGCAATGGTTGGAAGATTAAATCTACGTAAAGGTCATTGTCTATAATCATGTCAAGTTGTCTAAGTTTTTCGATAAGTCTTAACATCTTAAGCTTGTGATCGTGGACATTTGCCCCTTCACTTATCCTTCTTCTAAAAAGCTCCTTAGATAAAGTGAACCTTTCGTGTTTTGGTTGAGCACTATACAACTCTTATAGGTGTGTATAGATCTTAGAAGCATGTTTCATGTGCTCATGAGTCATTTGGAGCTCATTAGTCATGGATGCCAACATGAGGCATGTAACTTGTAGATCATCATCTACAAATTTTGTGAACACTTCACAAACCTTATCAGTTGCGTCGTCACCCAATATGTCTAGTGGACTTTGATCAAGAACATATGTCCTCTCTTATTCGAGTCAAGAATCATCTTAAAGTTTTTTAACTAATCTTGGAAGTTAGGCCTAGTGAGTTTATTAGTTTCCAAAATACTTGTGAGTGGATTTTTAGCTATTTGTTTGTTGAAAACTTCAAAAATCTACAAGAGGCAAAAAAAGAGAATAAGCATGCGATTGAATTTGATATTAAAACATGTTCATGGTCTTTCAAGCATGTTTTCCTCCTACTATTTTATCAAATCCTTCATCCTTAAGAAAAATTTGGGAAATCACATTTTTTAGTTAGAATCAAGACCCCAATGACTTGCAAGTGGAGCCCCATTTACGAGTGCCATCCACGAGCAATTAAAGGGTAGGCAACTTTTGCCAATTTCATCTTATGCAACTCCTGATATATTTTGCCTCACTTTTCATGTA
Organism: Jacaranda copaia; assembly: GCA_014898725.1. Taxonomy (NCBI): domain Eukaryota; kingdom Viridiplantae; phylum Streptophyta; class Magnoliopsida; order Lamiales; family Bignoniaceae; genus Jacaranda; species Jacaranda copaia. Next base: position 516,859 of record JACGDI010005423.1, on the reverse strand, counting down.
GACCTACATTTATGTGTGCCATCTATACTAATAAGTGTTAAGTTCAATCTACCAATTCTTTTTTGTCTCAAGACAACATCATGACATCCCCTGTTTATGAGTGCCAATATGTGAGGGTTCTAAAGTCAAAGATGCATCTCATGCTAAGTGTATGCTCACATTTTTTCTCCTAAATTATAGTGTTTTTACTTATCGTATAAACAAATAATTGAACAAGCATAACTCTTATGCCATTATTGGAAGATTAACTTTAACTAGTTTTTAAAAGCACTCAAGAATGTCAAACATAATTTTAAAACCATGCACAATACTTGTGCATCTAATATGTGTAGTGCAAAACTAAATTGAGCATTAAAGGAGTTGGAAAAATGGCTCAAGGCACACCAAAGCCCCAAGCTAGGGGCCACTGCCCAACCTGGGCGCACGGTTGGGCAGGCCACATGCACAGCATGCACGCAGCGCACGGCCAGCGTTCGGCTGGGGTGCTTGGCAGCTATGGTTTTGGGGCTTTAAGGTGTGCCAAGCCTTTTTCCACTCAACTTTCATGCAACAATAAATTTAGCACATGTTCTCAACATCAAAACACACATCTTAGATGAATTTCCAAATTCAAAACAACTTTTAGAAGTGGAAATTCAGGTGCTCAAACATGTCTTCAAAAACTTGATTAATGCTAGAATCATATTCTCTAAAATTTCCAATAAAACTCCAATCTCATTAGATCCAAGAATGACCAAAACTCTTTTGATCAATCATCAACATGCTATATCAACATATAACATAAATGAATGCCAAATCAACACTCAACATTAATCACTATGAATTAAAACATACTAACTACATGAAATAACACTTAAATCACATAATAGCATGCTTTTAATTCATCAATCAAGTAGCCACACACAACATCAATCAAATACTCCAATCCATCAATTAAATTGAGAATTTGGTGATATAGATTAATCCATCACATGAATCAATCAAATAAGGTAAATCTAAATCTAAGCATGATTTAGGCTCTGATACCACTTGAAACTAAGTAAGGCACTAGGATCTAATTATCAAAACTTAAAAAGCATGAAATTAACTAGTTCTTACAAGCAAAACAAGGATCAAATCATGCTAGGGATTCATATTTGGTAAGAGCATTACCTTGAAAAGCAAAATCTAAGGAGAAACTTGTGAACTCTTCACAATTCCAAAAGCTGTCTGCAATTGGTGCAACTGAAGGAGTGTGAAAATATCCCAACCAAAACTCCTCCAAAAATTCATAGAAAATTGCTGGAGCTTCTCAACACATTGAAAAACTATTTTTAAAAATTTTGGATCAAAATTTCTTCTGGAACTCCCTGGATAAATTCGCCAAATTGAACTCTGTGTTGGTGGATCTCCAAAAACAAGCAAACTAACTTGTTTGCCTCTATTGTTATAATCCACACGCCGATTAGATCTTCCAAAATATCTAGCATATAATTTGGAGTAAGATCAGAGATTAAAAATTCTGGAGGCCAATTTTAGGTTGGAAGGAAGAAGAAGAGAGCAAAGCTTTTAACATATGATATAATGTATGTAAGGGGTTCTTGGAGGGAAATTGCAAAGAATCTAATTCTTTACAAATGGTGTGATACCTTGGCTGATCCTTTATCTATAGCTATATATAGATGTTGAATGGTGTGACACCAAGGTGGCATCATACATTCCATAAGGAGGGGGAGGGGGAGGGGGATGGCCAAGTGGGCAAATTAAATTTTAAATCTCATTTCAATTTTATTTGCATTTTAATTACATTTGAAATGTAATTCCAAATTAATTAAGATGCTAATCCAAATGAACTCTTCATTTGAATTTTTCCTCTAAAATTCATTCATTCTGTTAATTAAATTAAATACTATAATTTAATTAATTATCCTTTGACTTAACTCTTTAAGTCAAACTAGCTTAACTCTTTAAGCTTATTTTGTTAACTTAACTCTTTAAGTTAACTTGATCAATTGATAGTCATATTGGCACCAAATAATTAACTCCTTAATTATTGATCTAATTTAACTTCTTAAATTAATTGATTAATTTAGTGCTTAAATTAATCAAGCCAAAAATGACCTTCAAAATTGGAAACATAAAATCGATCCATTAGGAGTTGATTTTCTAACATGAAGAAAGTTTTCTCCATCAATCAGGAAGCTAATGGAATTTTGTATGTGGCCCAATAGGTTCTACCATTCATTAGACATAGGCTTACAACTCCTTGTGACTTTTGAATATCTTATCTTTATTTTAGTTTAAAACTTGTTTTAAACTAATCAACTTAATTCAATTAATCTCATTAATTAAAGAGTACTAATCTCCATGATCGATATCCAACCTCAAGCCTATAGAACCTAACTAATTGGCCAAAATAAAAATTCTAGAGAACCATCATCACTCTACGTGTAGCATACAAATATGGTCCTTTCGTCTCCTATTTCCTGAAAGAAGCCTAGGGTAAGATATTTGTTGGCTCTCTAATAGCCTCGATACTGTGTCTCTTTTCTCAATGTCCAATCCCATTGTGTAACCTCATCTTTGAAAAACTCCTTTTCAAAATTGTCATACTATCTTATGCAAGGATTTTTAGGAGTTAATCATTATAGAATACATAGGAGATGCACTTGCCCTTCACAATAGTGAGGAGATGGATTCCATTTTGGATCTCACAAAACTTCATGCCAAGTAGCTCATACCCAATCTCAACCTGAAATACCCACTAGCTGGTCAAGAAATAGTCAAAGCATGAGGATCGGATACAAGATTAACTTGGATCCTTAAGTTAGAGGACAAATAATATACACTAATGTAAATAGGAGAACTAGCCACTATCGACTTGCCACTATAGCTATCTAGTGGATTCTTTAGTGGGTCTTTAGTAGCCTATTCTCTAATAAGCACCTACTAACATACACCCGTATCTCATACAGTTGCTTACAAAATGGAGCAATCTCCAATTCTTGGATTTATGCATTGTTAATGCAAGTCTATCTGGATTTTAGATTTTCTATCTCATAAGGTCCTATGACTTGAAATATTTAAGATCACAACTGTGTGAAACTTATTTCATGGTCACCAAACTAAGTCCCATAATCATAGGTGATCTAAAAGCTTCATCCAAATGCTAGTGTAGTGAAATAAAGCATAAGATGAAGATGACCATATAAAGAATATTATTCAATCATGATTGTTTAACAAGGAAATATCTTTTACTAGGCCAATCGCATTGACTTGCCGAGTACTATTCTAACAAATTCTTTTTCACCTTTGGATGAATTATCAAAATATGTAAAGTTATTTTTATATAGCATGCATTTCCTCTTTTTTGTTTTGGTGTATTTGCTAATCCTTTGCACTAATCTCTTGTTCTTGTTTTTCTTTCTCTCTCTCTCTCTGATTGCAGATCTTGAAGTACGAGTCCCAACTACTTTTGAAGGTTGTGTTGGTTCAATAAATGGGGCCAATCTTTTTTACTTGCTTGAAATAACCATTTCATAACCTTTTGATGATGAAATGCAAGCTACCCATGATATTGCTAATTCCAACAAGCGATCAAAGGTAACATTACTTGGGATTGTAAATGAGAAAGCTTGTGCTGAGAAAGGCAAGCCCAAAAAGACATTTGAAGATCCATCTTGGCCACTCCTAACTCCTGAAGTTTTGGAATTTGTCCTTAAGTTATAAAGACTAAAACTAAGCAGATATTAGTTAAATTCTATTAGGAATGAATATGTCAAAAAATCTTGAAAACTCAATTTGAGCAACTTTTAGAGATAAAACCAACAATTGATGATTTGATCATAGAAGTGAGATTATACATAAAAGACACATCATCTTTGGAGAACCACTTGAAGTATTTCTTTGAGGGTGATTCCAACTACACAGAAGTTAAGTCAAATGCAATTCAAAAAGAAACATAAAAAATCCATGAAAAAACCCTTATTTTACCTAACATGATCTTTTTTACGCTGGGGTAATAAAAGGTGAAAGAATTGAGGAATGAATGGTATCAAGAATGAACTTCTTCAAATCACCAAGCAGCAAAATGAGTTGAGAACACACTTGCTAGGTTAAGCAATAAGGAGAATTTGCAAACTTATCACTCCACAAAGCTGAAGAAGACTTGTCCATTATTTAGAAAGAAGAGGCCACCAAGATAGATAAAATTTCAAAGTTTGAGGACACTTTATTTTTGATTGACAAGTGATTGAGGCTTTAAAGATAATGGAGGCACTACTTCAAGAATTTCGCAAGGACCTAGTAGCTTTTGATATACTAGAGTGAGCACTTAGCTGCTCAGTATTTTTTTTCTTTTTTCTTTTTATCATTAATGTAAAAGAACACTTGATTACTACATATGCAACAAAAAAATTGTTCTTTTTATAAATTCTCTTTGTCCATTCCCCCTTTTTTTGTTTATCTAGTATTCCTTTAAATTGATGCCAATTTCAAAGAAAAATTGCATTAATACCTCCAATAATTGAGTGGAAGGAAAAATAATAATAAACTTACTTAAGCTCATGAGTAAAATTGGCAATCTAGTGAGTAGACCAAACTTGTTTCAATAATAGAATTGAACTTGGAAAACAATCCAAATTTGTTCCAATGATATGATTGAACTTGGTAAGCCATCCAAACTTGTTCTAATGATATGATTGAACTTGGTAAGCCATCCAACCTTGTTCTAATGATATGATTGAACTTGGTAAGCAATGTAATCCATCCAACACCTCTTCCCCCTTCCCCCTCACACCTTTTTTTAATGATGTTATTGAAGTTGGGAAATAACTCCCAAGCTGCCAATGTACCTTATCAAGGGGATTAATTCTTTACATAGTGTAAACTAAACATTCTTTTTGAAAAAGATGCCATTCACAGTTTATATTCATACAGGTCAAGAGTATCCATTGCTTAACCACCTTGGACTATGTGTGCTATTTAACATTTTATCCACATGAAATACCTTTAGTAGGGTAAGCTAGCAGTTTAAACCACCTACATTATCTTTGGTGGGTATCGTACACATTTTATACTTATACGAGCCAGGAGCAACATTTAGTTTACGCTCATGCATTGAGGAGTAAACTTTCTCATGGATAATATTGCTTCAAAATATTGCCATTTATGGAGCTATGCGTAATCCATCTTTGTCAACCAACTTGTAAGCACCATCAGTGTAGACTTCTATTACTACATATGGACTATCCCATTTTAACATAAATTTACTTTTCATTTACTGGGAGAGATGATAATAGGTCTTCTTACTACCACACCAAATCTCCAACTTGAAAAGATTATGGATGAACTTTTTTATTAAAAGCCCTTTCCATGTATGCTTGATAACATTCAAGTTGTTGTTGCACCTTAAATTTTTTCTCATCCAATGCTTCTAGTTTCTCAAGTTGAAGGCGAACAATATCTCGACTAGTAAGTCTTTCTTGAATCGTCATACCAAATGTGGGTATATGATTTTCAAGAGAAAAAATAACTTCAACTTCATAAACTAGTGAATATGGAGTGGCCTGGGTAGTAGTCCAATGATTGTTTGATATGCTTAAAGAGCTTTCCTAACTTTTTCATGCTAATTCTTTTTTGATTTTGACACCATTTTCTTTAACAGGTTGCATAAAGTTTTATTGAACACCTTTGCTAGACCATTTGCAACCGCATTAACATGAAGGAATTATATTACTTGAATCCAAAATTTGTTATAGAAAGGTTTCTCGTTATTAGTAATGATGTAACGAGGCACTCGATACTCAAAAATTAGATTACAACAAATGAACTAAACAATAGTTTCTTTCTTCACTTTCTTAAGGGGAATCTCTGAAAGCAAGATGGGCACTAGGATTTATAATTAAAACTTCAAAATATAAAGCAACTAGTGGCTAGAAGCACCCCAAGGATCTAATCATGCCTTGGATTCATATTTAGATAGAGGATTACCTTGATAAGAAAATCCAAGATGAACAAGTGAACACTTCACCAGTTCCAGAATAGTGAGGAGTCAGATTCCATCTTGGGTCTCACAAAGCTCTATGCCAAGTAGCTCATACCTAATCTCAACTTGAAAGACCCACTAGGTGGTTAAGGATGAGCCAAAGCATGAAGACTGGACACAAGGTTACTATAGATCCTCCGGTCAAAGAAGTAATAATATGCACTAGCGTAAGTAGGAGAACTAGCCATTAGTGACTTGTCACTTCGGCTATCTAGTAGATTCTCTGATGGGTTTTTAGTGCCTTGTTCTCTAACAAGCATCTATTAACATGCACCCGTATCTCATACAATTGCTCATGGAATGGAGAAATCTCCAACCCCTGGATTTATGCATCGTTAGTACAAGTCTATCTGGATCTTAGATGCCCCATCTCATAAGATCCTATAACTTAGAAAATTTAAGATCACGATTGTGTGAGACTTATTCCATGATCACTAAACCAAGTCCTATAGTCATAGGTAATCTAAGGGCTTCATACAAATTCTAGTGAAGTGAAACAAAGCATTAGATGAAGATAGCTATATAAATAATATCATTCAATCAAAATTGTACCACGAGTGAAATTGTTTACAAGGCCGATCTCATTGGCTTATAGGGTACTATTCCATAAATCTCCTCTACCCACTTGAAGAAATGGTCTATAGCTACTAATATGTAAGCATGACCAGTCGAGAACTTAAGAGCAATTGGACTTACAACATCAAGACTCTATGCATCAAATGGCCAAGAAGCAATTATAGGATGTAGGGGCTTAATAGGTTGATGTATAAAGTTAGCATGCAACTAACAAGCCTTCTAAATTTTTGCATAACTTTTGCAATCTTTAACCATAATAAGCCACTAGTATCACATCCTTTTAATCTAAAAATGAAGCTTAAAACTACCTACTAAGCTCTGCAAACTTTAGAATATGCTTTAGCCATCGCTTCAGTTACTTTTTCACCACTTAAATAGTGCTACTAAGCACTTTCATAAGATCGACAATACAAAATATTTTTGTATAAAATGAAGCGAGATGACCTCTGATACACCTTCGTCCTCCAATGAGGGTCTTGTGGTAATTTCCCATGCTTTAAATAGTTAATCAGTGATGTCCTCCAATCTTCATTTTTAACTTTGTAAACATTTAAAAGTTGATTAATAACTAGTTTTGAATTACTATAAACCTTAACTTCCAAAATCTCTATTTCTAGTGCTATTTGAAGTTCAATAATCAAAGCTTGATATTTTGCAACATTATTAGAGTATAATTCATTTAACACGATGGAATATGTCAAATTTAGCCTTTGTGGTGAAATAAAGATGATCCCTACCCCTGCTTGATTAGATTGAACATGCTAGCTAGATCTCAATGAAGAAGGCATCCACATCTGGTAATTCAACAGATAGTTCCCAATTTATAGGAATGGGGTGATCCACTAGGAATTTCTCAAGAGCTTGTTCTTTAACAACTTTTTGAGGTACATATATATCTCATACGATTGAATATGACGGCCTACTTAGCCAATCTTCCCAAAAGTATTAGTTTTTATATCACGAACTTGATAGAATTAGCACATAAGGTGAGTCGAATGGAATATGCTTTAAAATTATGCTTTAACTTTTTGATTGCATAAAAATATGGCAAGGCAAATCTTTTCTATAGGGAAGTATCTCAACTCAATCTTAGTTAAGGTTTTACTTAGATAATATAAAGCCTTCTCATTTTGTTCATCATTTTCTTTAGCCATGAGAGCACCAATTGATTATTCTTATGCTACAAAATATAACATCAATGGTTTGTAGGTTTGTGTGGCACTAGGGTCCAAATATTGTCACAAAAAATGAAAAAACCTAGTCCACAAAAACACCTAAAGGATCAAAACGTGCATGAAAACTAGATTTCGATAGGGAAAATACCTTCGTGATGGCAAAAACTGAAGTGCAAGAGTCAAACTCCTCTTAATCATCAAATGGCCCCTTCACCAAAGCAGCAGAATCATTACCATTTTTTCCTTGGATACAATTCTCTATTTAGGTTAAAATTTTAATTGGAACTCCTAAAATCTTTGAAAATTATACAATCCAAATTTCAGGCTGATTAGATCTCCATAGGTACTCCAAGAATAGGTAAAAACGAGTTGCCAAAAATTGCTCAAGTTAAAAGAAAAAAGCAACCAAACTAGATTACCTTTAATGCAAGCATCCACATGCCAAATCAATGGTCTATTCTATACAGAAAGGCTGGAAAATCTATAAAGAATGAGGGTAGGAAGGTTGAGAATATTGTGATGAACGAAGGAGGGAAAAGGAGAGAGTGATGTGAGGTTAACAACTTAGATTCCCACTAGACAATATTGTTGGGAGAAAAATCACACAAAATGTGCACACCTCTCATACCTCTGGCTTGCCACTTTACCATATCCATATATAGGAGTGGTCACACACCTCCCACAAAGAGGTGATGCCAAGTGTCCCTTGCTTAGGTAGCCACTAACTTTGTGATTAGTGAATTTAATTGAAGCACAAATTTCATCTAATGAAATGTCTTGCAATTAAATTCTAATTCTTATTAAATGAACTCTTTATTTAATAATTCTCTTAAAAATTCTCTCTCCAAATTAATTATATTAAACACTTTAATTTAATTAATAATCAATTGACTTAACTCTTAAGTCAAAACGTTTAACATTTTAAGCCAGTTTAAATTAACTTAACCCTTAAATTAATTTTGACTAATTGATAGTCATGTGACATCAATTAATTAACCATTAATGAATTGATCTTAATCTAACCATTAAATTAATTTTTCCAATTTAACAATTAAATTGATCAAGCCAAAATGACTACAATTTTGCCTCCTTCAAAAATCGGTCATGAAATTTCTAACTCTTAGAAAATTTTCCTTCCTTCAATAGAACATGTCATTAACTTTTGTGTGTGATCCATTAGGTTCTACCATTCATTGGACATGGGCTCACAACTCCATGTGAATTTTGGAATACCAAATATTCACTTTAGTTTAAACTTCTTTAAATTAAGCAACTTAATTCAATTAATCTCATTAATTGAAGAGTACCTAATCTACATGGTCAATGTCCAAACTTAAGCCCATGGAGCCCAACTAATTAGCCAAAATGAATGCTCTTGAAGAACCATTCTAGCATTATGCATACCATGCAAATACGATTCTTTCATCTCTTATCTCCTGAAAAAGGCCTAGGGCAAAATATTTGTTGGCTCCCTAAGCTTCAATACTATATTTTTATTCTTAATTTTTGATTCCCTATGTGACCTCATCTTTGGAAATTCCTTCCCAAATTGTCACATCATTTTACGTGAGAATTTCTTGAAATTGATCATTATAGAACATATAGGAGATACACTTACTTTTCATAAAAACAAGGAGTCAGATTCTCTATTGGATCTAACAAACATCCATGCCGAGTAGCTCACACCTAATCTCTACCCAAAAGACCCACTAGGTGGCTAAGAAAGAGTCAAAGCATAAGGACCAGACACAAAGTTACCATGGACCCTTATGTCAAAGGATGAATAATATGCACTAGCGTAAGTAGGAGAATTAGCTACTACTGACTTGTCACTACGGCTATCTAGTGGATTCTCTAGTGGGTCTTCAGTACCTTATTCTCTAACAAATGCCCACTAACATGCACCCATATCTTATACAGTTGCTCATGGAACAGAGCACTCTTTGACACTTGGATTTATGCATCGTTAGTGTAAGTCTATCCAGATTTTAGATGCTTCATCTCATAAGATCCTATAACTTGAAAGATTTGAGATCACAATCATGTGAGACTTATTCCATGGTCATCAAACCAAGTCCCACAGTTATAGATGATCTAAGGGCTTCATCCAAATGCTAGTGAAGTAAATAAAGAGCATAAGATGAAGATGGCCATATAAAGAATATTGGCTTGCAGGCCACTATTTCAACATGGTTTTCTAGGTATTCGAGCTTCTACAATTGGTGGATTCATGAGGTACTTCTTTATGCTCTCAAATGCATTTTCACACCTTTTATCCTATAAAGAAAAGAGCATCTTTCTTCATCTGGTGGCTAAATAGTTGGCATCTTTATGCCAGATTTGATATGAACCTTTTTATAAATGTAAGATTGTTTTGTAAACTACATGATTCTTTAAGATTTCTTGGTGGTGGTATCTTTTTGGTAGCATTGATTTTTGTAAGAATAACTTCAATTCCATGATGGCAAAATTTGAAGCTAAAGCGCTTGCCAAATGTGACACCAAAAGCACACTTGAGTAGGTTTATCTTCAATTTGTATTTCCTTAGTCAATCAAATACCTCACAAAGATCCTTCAAGTGATTTTTATTTTCTTAGTCTTGACGACTAGATCATTAATGTAACACTTTACCCTTGCATGTAGCATATCATTGAAAATATTCTGCATAGCTCGTTGATAAGTTGTACCTATATTTTTCAATCTAAAAAGCATTACCTTATAACAGTAAATACTCTTTGCAGTGCGAAAAGCTATAGATTTCTTATCTTGTGGTGATATTTTAATTTGAGTGTACCTAAAAGATCCATCCATAAAAGATAAAGCTTTGTGTCCTGTGGTTATGTCAACCATAAGCTTGATAATAGGCAATGGAAAATCATCCTTCAGACATGGCTTATTCTAATCTCAAAAATCAACATAAATGTATATTTAACCATTTTTATTCTTGACTGGTACATTGCTAGAGATCTAAGTAGGATATTTAACTTCTTTGATAAATCTTACATCAATATTCTTGTTGACTCTAGCTTTAATAAGAGGGATGAGCTTTGGGCGAAGCACTCACTGCGACAACTTTACTAGGCATGCTCCATGCTTTATGCCGAGGTGATGAATTGCAATTTTAAGCTCTAACCCTAGCATGTATTTTTATGTACAAGCAATAAGATCCTTGTATTTGCTTAAGATTTTGAAATATTATTTCTTCTCTTTAGGATTTAGAAGTTTGCTAACAAATATAGGATAGGACTCTTCTGTTGTGCTAAGATTTAACTATTTGAGTTCATCAATAGTTGTTTGTCCACTATTTTCAAATTGTGGAGAAGCTTTTGGGACTTTATCTTCAAAATTTTTTGAATTAAGCTCTTCATCAACAATGATATGGTTGCATATGTGTGACTTATTATTTTCTTCATCACATAACTACTCAATCTCAATAACTCCTAATCTTTGGAATGTAATATTCTACTTCAATGCTCCATTTGCTTTTAAAACTAAGACAAGCACCGTTATCCATGCTGGGTAGTTTGTGGCTTGTATGAAACCTCTTGTAGCTAATCTATTGAATTTTTCAAAACACAAATCATGTGATGTAGGATTTAGCTCATCTTTAACATTTGTGTAATTAGAGTTGATAGTGACTTCTATTTCATCTTCATTTACACCATTCTTTCTGTATGAATGTTTTATGTGTGCTGTTTTATTTTCATAGCTTGTCCATATTGATGACTAGGATTGCAAATTTAGCTACACTTGATTGAGATAAGTGAAGAGTCTGATCCTTATTTTTTAACTTCAACATATCAATGTTGTCATTGATATTTTTTTTTCTTGCTTTTGTTGCTGCATTATTTCCAAGTTGATTAAACATAGAACCTCTCTGACATGGACCTGTATTAAGTCTACTTTGATTTTTAGTACCAAGTCTTTTAAAGATAGAGACGAGTAGTCAAAATAATGAGATAATTAAATACATAAATCGATGATTATTCTATTCTTTCTTTTCTTGCTTCACATGATCTTTCATAGAAATATGTTGAACATTAGCAGACTTATCCTTCTTTATCTCACATATCCTGACTAGTTCTACAAGTTTAAATCCCAAATTGACTATTAAATGTTCAACATAAAATCCTTGTCTCCTTAACTTTTGTTATGCTTCACTGAGTCCATAAATGTTTTCTCTAATTAGCTCAAGTTTAAGCTCACTAAGATTGGGTGCATTAGTAAAGTTAGCTAAATTTTTCAAGCAACTTATATGCATGAAGATCCAATGTCCCCTTGAATTCTTTGTGAGAAACCCATGCAACAGATGGTCCATTATGGGTTGATGAGCTTATGCCAACAATATGTAAGATTAACTCTTTCCTCAAAGTTTGACAACTGTTTGATTCTAGCATTTTTCAATTAGCTTTGGGCAACACCATTAGACTTAATGCATACTCTAAGTGGAATTTGTCTTTTCCCTTGATATAACTTGTTTGTCGACACCTTAGTAATTGTCAATTTATTCAAACTTTTAGAGTAATCTTGTTTCTTTTCAATGAGGTGATTGTCTAGAGCCTTTGTAGGTTGAGCTTTATTTACTAAGTTGGGATCCACATAATGTTTAACATCAACAAAATATGATTGTGCTTTTAGTAAATGGCTTTACATCTACATCAAATTTCATAACTTCTCTAATTTGTGAATACTTGAAGTATTGATGAAGAGTGAAAAGTATCATCCTATCTTATGAAGCCATGGCTATCCCAAAAGTAGATGATAGAATGTTCTTGTATCAATGACATAAAATAAAGCACTTGCTTCCAACTCCCCAATTGTGAGGTCTCGATGAATCATAACAATAGATCGTTAGCCTCCTCAAATGAAACTTTAATAGTTAGCTGGTTGCATTCGAGTTCTTCAACAAGAATTCACAAATTCTTCATGGTGGATTTTAGCATGATATTGATGGTAGATCCTCCATCAATGCGTATACGATTAACCTTCTACTCCTGCATGAATTTTGAAACAAAAAATGGTTTATTGTGGAGGTTTTGACCCTAGCAAAAAGTCTTTATCTGCAAAGGCAATAGCTGTATAATAGAAAATGAAGTGTTGTTCTTCAGTTTCACAAGATATAGCATGTACTTCTTCAATTCTTTGATCAAATAATCTTATTGGAAAATAATCTTTCAAAGTCACTTGACTCCTCTTGTAACCTACCAATGAATTCTCCAACTTATTATTTATAGCTTTTAAACTTTTTATCATCTTTGGTTGAGATCGTTTAGCCACATATCAGACTTTTAATGCTAATGGACAAGAATGATTAACACATTATCTTCGTCTTCATTGGCGTGTCACAAAAATCTGTTCACTATTATCTTTAGTTTCAATATTATAAATTATTTCCAACTTAGTCACTTCATCAACAAATTGAGTCTTGACCAGCATTAGATCTAAACTCCCCAACTAAAGCATTGTTGATGCCCTTATGAGCATAGATGAGGAAAAGATATTATCTTTGCTTAACATAACATATGTGGCATCTGCTACTATTATAGTGCTAGCAAGATTTGACCCAACATCTTATGTGTTAAGAATTGTCTTTTCATCTCTTGCCAATGCTATGGCTTTCTCCTTGAAGACAAAACATTCTCTATTAGATAACTGACAACCTAATAATACTTGCAATATTTGGGATCATTCACCTTTTTAGCTTCTTTAGGATATTTTTGTTCCAACAATTTGATTAACTTTTTTGTTAATAATCAATCAAAAATGTGAGAAATATCATAATATGGAAATGGATACTCATTCTCTTGCATATTTTTTAGTATTTTCTTGCTTGTTAAACTATATTGATCTTTAGTTTTCTCAATAACCTTTTCATTGCTTGTAAGAATTTTGATAGAGGCTGTCTTTATTACCATAGATTCTTTTAGTAGCTTTCGCATATTTTCACTTTTCTTTGAATCTTTCTTTTCTTTCTATTTGTCTTCAACAAGAATTTCAACCCTGTGATTAGCAATGCTAAGCTCTATGTTGTGGGGATGAATGGCCAATTCCTCAAAAGTACGAGGCTTGATTCCTTGAAGAATGTAGCAAAATTTCTAGTGCATACCTTGAATACACATCTCTAGCATAGACATCCTTGAGAGTCTACCCTTGCAATTCAAACTTAATGCATGCCAATAGTTGATGTAGTCTACAATCAGTTATTTCTTCCATTATTTTGCATTGGTAAGTTCAATCATGCTTATAATCTAGCGTATACTATATAAGCTATTCAAATGCTCCCTTTCTATTTGATCCTACCTGATGATAGATTCAGGTCGTCATAAGTCCCTGTATTATTGCATGTCTCTATGAAATCAGAGTGGCATAAGGATTTAGGTAGTGCATAATCCTTATGCACTAGCATAAGGATTCAAGTATATACTAGTGCATATACCATTGATTCAGGTTGTGGCTTCCAACGTTGAGATCATAATAGGAATCAAACATCAAGAATAGATACATAGTTATTGAGGCCATTAGGGAATTGGCAAATATCTTGCCTTAGATATTTTTTTGGAGATAGAAAATGAAATGACCGTATTTGCACAGCAATCATAAGTGATAATGGCTCACCTCAAAAAAATTCATTTGTCTAATTTGTTGGGCTCCATAGTCTTGTGCTAGGCATCAACTATGGAGATTGGGTACTTTTTAATTAATAGTGAGTAATTGAAAGAGTTATTAGTTTAATGAAATTTAAACAAATTTGGGTATGGTAATATTCAAAATAACACAATGAGTTGTGAATCCATATCTAATGAATTGGTAGACCTAGTAGGTCACACACAAATGCCTAAGAAAACTCTTATTTGATAGAAGAAATTTTCTAAAGAGTTAGAATATTCAAGTGGGCGATTTTTACCTAAGAGAGAGAATGAAGTTGGCTAATTTAACTAGTCACTTTAGCTTGATTAATTTAACTATTAAATTAATCAAAATAATTTAAAAAGTTAAATTATGCCAATTAAATTAAGGGATTAATTTAATTGGTGTCGTGTGATAATTTAATTAATCAAATTCAACTTAAGGTGTTAAGTTGATTTAATTAACTTAAGGAGTTAAGTTAAATTTATTAAATTAAAGAGTTAATTTAATTAGTTAGGGAATCTTAGTTTCGGAGGAAAATCAAATGGAAGAGTCCATTTGAATTAATTGAGTTAGCATTTTAATTTGTGAAATTTAAAATCTAATTCAAGATAGAAAAATCTAGCAAGTTGGTGTTGGAATAGTGCCCCGCAAGCTAATTAGATTGACATGTAAACTATTTTACTTGTGATACAATCTTGATTGAATGATATTCATTAAATGACCATCCTTATCTTATGCTTGTATTTATTTCACTGGCATTTAGTTGAAGCCCATAGATCACACAAGACTACGAGATTTGGTCAATACACTTGGTGATGATCATAAAACAAGTCTTACATGATCGTGATGTTAAATTTTATGAGTCGTAGGGATCTTATGAGATAGGGCACCTAAAATTTGGATAGACTTGCAATGATAATGAATAAATCCAAAGGTTGGATGCTACTCCATTTTATTAGCAATGCCATATGAGATATAGGTGCATGTTAGTAAATGCTTGTTAGAGAACAAGGTACTAATGACTTGCCCAGAGATTTCACTTGGTACTGGCAAGTTCTTCAGCTTATGCTAGTACATATAATTAATCCTTTGACTTAAGGATCCATGGTAACCTTATGTTTAGGTCCTCATGATGTGACACGGAGGTTCATGAGATCTAGGATGGATTTAACTCCTCATCATAATGAAAGGCGAGTACATTTCCTATGCATTCTATAGTGATTGATTTCAAGAAATCCTTATGCAATGTAGTATGACAATTTAGAAAAGAAAATTTTCAAAGATAAGGTCATAAAGGGGAATCGAATATTGAGAATAGAAACAAAGCATTAAAGCTATTAGAAAACTGACAAATATCTTGACCTAGGCCTATTTTGGGAGATAGGAGACTGAAGGACCATATTTACATGGTATATGTAAAACTAGAATGGTTCTCCAAAAGCATTCATTTCGGCCAATTAGTTTGGCTACATAGGCTTGAGGTTGGACATCAACCATGGAGATTGAGTACTTTTTAATTAATTGAGATTAATTGAATTGAGTCGATTAGTTTAAAGAAGTTTAAACTAATGCGAATATCTCATATTCTAAAGTCACAAAAAGTTGTGATCCCATGTCCAATGAATGGTAAAACCTAATGGGTCATATACAAAAGCCAATTGCAAATCCTATTTGATGAAGGGGAATTTTCTAAAAGTTAGAGAAATTGCTTCATGATAGATTTTGGAGGTAGACGATTGTAGTCATTTTGGCTTGATCAATTTAATTGTTCAATTGATTAATTAATTTAAGGAGTTATATTAAGATCAATTAATTAAGGAGTTAATTACTTGGTGCCACATGACTATCAATTGGTCTAGTTAACTCAATAAGTTAAGCTAACAATGACTAGTTTACAGAGTTAAGCTAATTGACTTAAAAAGTTAAGTTAAGGTAAAAAAATAAATTAAAGGAGTTTAATTTAATTGAAATGGAGATTTAATTTTGGAGGAAAAATTTAAATGAAAGTTTCATTTGGTGTGGCATTAGAATTTATTTGGATGACATTTAATGAGATGAAATGAAGATTCCAAATGATATTCAAATCTACATAAAATTTAAGTTCACATACCAACTTATATGTTAGTTGGTGCCACCCCTTGAGGAAGGTGTGATGCCAACTTGGCATCACACCATCCTCCCTTTATATATAGATATATATAGAGAGAGATGACCAACATACTAGCTAGTATTACATTCCATGTGAATTAGATCTAGGAATTAGGCTCTTCAATTTTCCCTCTAATTTCAAGTGTTATTTGCTATGTTGAAGCTTCACTTCTCTTTATTTGTTGTTTATTTAAGTGTTGAATAAATGATGAACAACTGGGGATGAACATGAGCCTTTAATATTGATTTTAAATGTTTCAAGTTGTTGAAATGAGTTGTATTAGATGGGAGCTTCCATGTCTTGTTATTTTACTTTATAAAAGTTGTGAGAGTAAAATCACTAGGATTGAGGATTTCTTTCTCCTGTAAAAGTTCCAAGGAGTAGAGAAGATTAATAAAGGTTTGAAGACTGATGAGTGTTTGGGGATACACTCATGTAATAGCTAGGTTTAATCAACCTACTTAAAATTAACTAAGTGATTCACCTATGGCTTTAAGTGCATCACTTAGTTAGGTTCATGGTCATCCCACCCTAGGTGCATGCTTGGTGTATTTACTTATTTATGCTTTCCAATCCTATTGATGTATGAGATGCATTGATAGGATAGAGAAAACGTAAATAAAATGATAGAAAAATGATGAGATTTTTGCAAGTAATAAAAACCCTCAACTTAGAATGTCTAAGTGCTTTCAAATATTAAGTCAAAATGGAAATAAATTAAAAGGAGTTTTAATTAATCCATACCTTTTATCAATAGTATATGCCATGACGACACTGCTATCTTTGTGTGATGGCACTCGGTCATGGAGGTCAAACTTAAATGGAAAGCTATCATCATATACTTAGCATATGATGCATTTTCAATTTGAGGCTTCCCATGCATTGGAACTTGGTCAAGGGGGATGTCATGGAGCGATCTCAAATCAAAGTTTGATTGGTAGGTCCAACTTAATGTTGGAATAGTGCCTTGCAAGCCAATGAGATTGGCTTTGTAAAACTACTTCCTTGTAAAATAATCTTGATTGAATGATATTGTTTACATGGCCACCTTCATCTTATGCTTTATTTCACCTCACTAGCATTTCGATGAAGCCTTTAGATCACCTTAGATTGTAGGACTTGGTTTGGTGATCATGAAATAAGTCTCACATGGTTATGATCTTAAATCTTCCAAATCATAGGATCTTTAGAAACGGGGCATCTAAAATCTTGATAGACTAGCACCAATGATACATAAATCTAAGGGTTAAAGATTGCTCCATTCTATGAGTTATTGTATTAGATACATGTGTATGTTAGTAGGTGCTTATTAGATAACAAGACACTAAAGACCTATCAGAGAATCCATTAAATAGCTGTAGTGGCTAGTTTTTCTGCTTATGCTAGTGCATATTATTAGTCCTCTAACCTAAAGGTCTATAGCAACCTTGTGTTTGCTCTTTATGCTTTGACTTTTTCCTAAACACCTAGTGGGTCTTTTGGGTAGAGATTGGGTATGAGCACCTTACATGGAGCTTTGTGAGATTCAAGATAGAATCCGATTCTTTGCTGTTGTGAATGGCAAGTACATCTCTTATATATTTTATAATGATCAATTCTCAAAACTCTTTGCATAAGGTGGTCTAACAATTTGGTAAAGAAGTTTTCCAAATATGAGGTCACACAATGTGATCGAACATTGAGAATAGAGATATTGTGTCGAAGCTTTAAAGAGCCAACAAATATCTTGCCCTAGGCCTCATGTGGAAGATAGGAAATAGAAGGATCGTGTTTGAATGGTATGCGTAGTGCGATGATAGTTCTCCAAAATATTTATTTCAACCAATTAGTTGGACTCTAAAGGCTTGAGATTGGACATCAACCATAGAGATTGGGTACTTTTCAATTAATGAGATTAATTGAATTGAGTTGATTAATTTAAAAGAAGTTATAAACTAGAATGAATATAAGATATTCAAAAGTTACAAGGAGTTGTGAGCTTATATTCAATGAATGATAAAACCTATTAGATCACACAAAATCTAATTAGCTTCCTTATTGATGGAGAAAATTTTCAAATTGTTAGAAAAAGATTTCTCTTAGGAGACTAATTTTAGGCACCAAGTTTGAAGATCATTTTTGGCTTGATTAATTTAAGTGTTAAATTAATCAACTAATTTAAAGAGTTAAATTAGACCAATAATTAAGGAGTTAATTATTTATTACCAACATGACTATCAATTGGTCAACTTAAAGAGTTGAGTTAACAAAATTAAGCATAAGGAGTTAAGCTAGTTTAGCTTAAAGAGTTTAGTCAAAGGATAATTAATTAAATTAGGAAGAACAAATTTTGAAGGAAAAATTCAAATGAGATTTGAATTGGCATCTTAATTAATTTGGAATTAGATTCCAAATATAATTTAAATGCACATAAAATTCAAATAAGACTTGAATTTAATTTGCCACCTTAGCAACCCCACTTGGCGACCCTCCCTCATGCATTGTGTGATGCCAAGTTGGCATCACACATTTTCAGCATCTATATATAGATATACAGAGAGATGGCTGGCCATATCATTTTTGGTGTGAAGAATTAGATTCTTTGCAATTTCCCTCCAAAACTACCTTACAAGCATTGCATTCATATGTTGAAAGCTTTGCTCTCTTCTTCCTCTTTCAAACCTAAAATTGTTCTCCACCATTTTTGAATCTCTGGTCTTACTCCAGCTTATAGAGTAGAGATTTTGGAAGATTTAATTGGTGTGTGGATCATAACAATAGAGGCAAGGCATTTGACTTGCTTGATTTTGGAGATCCATTTGCATAGAGTCTAATTTCGCAATTTCTCCATGGAGTTCTAGATGGAATTTTGATCCAAACTTTTAATAAATATTTCTCCAAGGTGTTGCGGAAGCTCCAGTTATTTTTTAGGAAATTTTGGAGGAGTTTTGGTTGGGCGAATTTCGCACTATTCCAGCTGTGCCAGTAGTAAATAGTTTTTGGACTAGTGAAGTGTTCGCTAACTTCTCCTTGGATCTCACCTTTCAAGGTAATGCTCTCACCAATTTTGAATCCTTAGCATGATTAGATCATTTTTATACTTGTAAGCACTAGTTAATTTCATGCTTTTGAAGTTTTGATAATTGGATCCTAGTGTCTTACTTACTTTCAAGTGGTATCGAAGCCTAAATCATGCTTAGATTTGGATTTTCTATGATTGATAGATTCATATGATGGATTGATCTAGATCCCCAAATTATCAATTCAATTGATGTATTTGAGTAGTTGGTTCATGTTGTGTGTTGCTCCTTGATTGATGAATTAAAACAATGCTATTATGTGATTTAAGTGTTAACTCATATAGTTAGCATGTTTTGATTCATAGTGATTTATGTTGAATTTTGATTTGGCATTAATTGATGTTATATGTTGATATACATATTGTGATATTGCTAAAAGAGTTTTGGTCATTTTTGGATCTAATTGGATTGGAGTTTGGTTGGAGTTTTTTTGGAGAATTTGACTCTCACTTAGACTTAATTTTTGGAAGTATGATTGAGCTCTTTAAGTTTTAGTTTTAAATTGAGTTTTAGATCTAAAAATTAATCTATAATGTGTGATTTAATGTTTAGAAGGTGTTCTAAAATTTTTGGTGCATAAAAGTTGAGCTAAAATAGGCTTGATTAGCCTTCGAACCCAAAATAGGGGTTCCCAGCAGCTTTAGTGCAAGCTGGCTGGGCAGTGGCTCTTAGCTGATGCCCAGTTGCATACCAAGCTTGGCCAACAGTGCCCTATTGATTGTTGGGTAAGTTTTAAGCCATTGTTCTGGCCCCTTAAGTGGCTACAAATGATATTAAATCATATGTTATGGCAGCACAAATATTGTGCAAGTCCTCAAAATCATGTTAACATTTTTTATTGCTTCTTAAAACTTGTCAAAGTTAATCTCCAACTTGTGGCATAAATGTTATGCTTGACCAATTATTTATTTTTGAGATACGCATTTAATTGTTGGAATTAATAGTTAATCCTAGATTTTTTTAGTATTCATTTAATTGTTTAATGAATGGGAATGATCATGAGCCTTTAACATTGATTTTATTTATTTCAAGTTATTGAAATAGGTTGTATTAGATGGGGCTTGCATGCCTTTTGTTCTATCTTATAAAAGTTATGAGAGTAGAATCACTAGGAGTGAGGTTTTCCTTCTCTTGGAAAAGTTGCAAGGAGTAAAAAAGATCCAGGGAGGCTTGAAGACATATGAATGTATGAGATACGCTCATGTAATAGTTTAGTTTAATCAACCCACTTAAAATCAACCAAGTGATGCACTTATGGTTCTAAGTGCATCATTTGGTTAGGCTCATTGTCATCCCACCCTAGGAGCAAGCTAGGCATATTTACTTATTTACGCTTTCTATATCCTATCAATGTATGAGATGCATGATAAAGATATAGAGAACCCAAATAAGAAGATAAAAATGATGAGATCTTTGCAAGAAAAAATCCTCCTCTTAAAATGTCATAGTATTTTCAAATATTAAGTCAAAATGGATTCAAGTTAAAAGAGTTTTAATTAATCCAAGCTTTCTACTAATAGTGTATGCCATGATAATGATATTGATTTTGTGTGATGGCACTCGAACACAGGGGTCACACTTAGGAGGAAAGTTGTGAGCATACACTTAGCATAAGATGCACCTTTGACTTGAGAACCCTCACACATTGGGACTCGATCTCAGGGGATGTTGTGAGGTCATATTGAGATAAAGTTTGACTAGTGGGTTTAACTTAACACTTAATAGTATAAATAGCACACTAGCTAAAAATCCACTCACAAACATTTTAGAAACCAATAAACTCACTAGGCTTAACTTTCAAGATTGGTTGAGAAACTTTAAAATAATTCTTGACTTTGAAAGAGGACATAAGTTCTTAATGAAAGTCCACCGAACACATAAGGTGATGATGTAACCGATGAGGTTCATGAAATGTTCACGAAATTTGTAAATGATGAGCTACAAGTTAGATGCCTCATGTTGGCAAGCATGACTAATAAGCTCCAAAAGACTCATGAGCACATGAAACATGCTTGTAAGATCTATACATGCCCACAAGAGTTGTATGGTGATCAAACAAGACATGAAAGGTTCGCTTTGTCTAAGGAGCTCTTTAGGATAAGGATGAGTGAATAGGCAAATGTCCACAATCATGGGCTAAAGATGATAGGACTCATTGAAAAGCTTGAACAATTTGACGTGATCATGGACAATGACCTTTATGTGGATTTTATCCTCCAATCATTGCTACCCTTATTTGACTAATTCATTGTGAATTTTAATGTCTAAGCAAATGGTAACCATTAATGAATTTGTGAACATTCTTTTGACTGCTGAGGCAACGATGAGAAAAGAAAACCTCTTATGATGGCATTATCTTTCAAGTTGAAAGGTCCTGAGGCCCTAAAAAGGGAGGTAAAAAGAAGAACAATTTTATCTTAAAAGGGAAGCAACTTGAGAAAAGTTCCAAGAGAGTTAAAAAAAAGGCTAAGACTAATGCAAACTATTTCCATTATGGTGAAAAAGGCCATTGGAAGAGAAATTGTAAAGCTTATTTTGCAACCCTTGAGAAGGGTAGGTATTTCTTTGAGGTGCATTTGACAACTAATTTTTTCTCATAGATATTTGATACTGCAAGTAGTTCTCACCTTTATAACTCGTTATAGGGGATGAAAAAAAGATGTAGTCTCTTTAAGGGGATATGATCCTTCACCTTGTAAATGGAGCAAAAGTTATAGCCAAGGTTTGAGACATTATCAAACTAGACTTAAGGAATTCTTGTATTGTTCTTGATCCAATTTACTATATACCCTACCTTGTTAAGAACATTGATTCAATTTCTATTTTATATAATGAAAGATTTGATTTTTCTATATTAAATGGGAAAATGGTTCCTCAAGGTACATTTGTTAATAGATTATACATACTTGATTCTCCAACTCCTCTAATGCACATTTAAACAAACAAAAGAAAGCTTGATATCCAATAAGATGCCATTTTATGGCATGCAAAACTTGGGCATATCTTTAAAAATAGGATGATCAAGTTTAAAGCTCTCAAAGCACTAAAAGTTAGTGGCATTGAAGACCTTTCTACTTGTGAATCTTGTTAAAGTGAAAAATGACCGAAGCTCCCTTTGTAGGATAAAAGGAGTGCTCCACAAATCTATTAGATTTGAACCATATAGATGTTTGTGGACCACTAAGAGTTAGTGGATGGGTGGCTATTCTTACTTCATTACCTTCACCAATGATCATAGTCGGTACGGACATGTATATCTTATGAAGTATACATTTGAAGCCTTTGACAAGTTCAAAGAGTATAAGAATGAAGTAGAAAAGCAAAAAGAACCTAGTATTAGAGATCTTTGATTAGATTAAAGAGGAAAATACTTAAGTTCCAAATTCTTGGATTATCTTAAGGAGAATGGGATTCTTTCACAATAGACTCCACCTGATACCCTTAACACAATGGAGTAGCTAAGGGGAGAAACTGCACCTTTTTGGACATGATATATTCTATAATGATTTTTTTTTTATGTACCCATATCCTTTTGGGGATACACCTTAAAGATGGTTGTGAGGCTATTAAATGTAGTACCCTTAAAGTCAGTGCGAAAAACTCCATATGAGATATGGTATGACAAAGCACTCTTTTACCTCTACTTAAAGGTTTGGGGATCTCTTACATACGTGAGATGAACAGTGGGAGATACGTTGGATAGTAGATCCATCTTGTGCAAGTTTGGAAGATACCTAAGAGAGTTTATGAGTTATTACTTTTATGATCCCTCAGAACTAAATGTGTTTATTTCAAGGAATGCCCATGTTGGAATAATGCCTCACAAGCCAAGTAGATTAGCCTTGTAAACTATTTCCTGTAACTATTTCACTCATGGTATAATCTTGATTGAATGATATTCTTTATATGGCTATCTTCATCTTATACTTTGTCTCACTTTACTTGCATTTGGATGAAGCCCCTAGATCACATAAGATTATGGGACTTGGTCACGCACTATGTGGTGATCATAGAACAAGTTTTACACAATCATGATCTTAAATCTTTCAAGCTATAGGATCTTATGAGACAGGGCATCTAAGATTCGAATAGACTTGCAATAATAATGCATAAATCTAAGGGTTGGAGATTGCTCAATTCTATGAGCAACTGTAAGAGATACGAGTGTATGTTAGTGGGCTTTTGTTAGAGAACAAGGCACTAAAGACCCATCAAAGAATCTACTAGATAGCCGTAGTGGCGAGTTGGTAGTGGTTGATTTTTCTGCTTACACTAGTGCATATTATTAGTCCTCTAACCTGAGGGTCCATAGTAACCTTGTGTTTGGTCCTCAAGCTTTGACTCTTTCTTAACATCATAGTGGATATTTTAGGTGGAAATTAGGTATGAGCTACTTAGCATAGAGGTTTGTGAGCTCAAATATGGAGTTTGACTCTTTGTCTTTGTGATGGGCAAGTACATTTCCTATGTGTTCTATAATAATTGATTTCAAGAAATCCTTGTGCAAGGTAACGGGACAATTTAGAAAGGCATTTCCAAATGTGAGGTCACAAAAGAAATCGAACATTAAGAATAGAAATATAGGATTGAGGCTATTAGGGAGCCAACAAATATCTTATCCTAAGCTTCTTTCGAAAGATAAAAGATAGAAGGACCATATTTGCATGGTACACATATGCTAGAATACTTTTTCAAGAGCATTCATTTTAGCTAATTAGTTGGGCTCAATGGGCTTGAGGTTGGATATCAATCATGGAGATTGGGTATTCTTCGATTAATGAGATTAATTGAATTGAGTTACTTTGTTTAAAGGAGTTTAAACTAAAGTGAATATTTGATAATACAAAAGTCACAAGGAGTTATGAGCCCATGTCCAATGAATGCTATAACCTAATGGGTCACACACAAAAGCTAAGACATGATCTATTGAAGAAAGGAGAATTTTCTAAGAGGTAGTCAAATGTTGTTTGGAATTTTAATAATAGTTATTATTCAAAGAGTTAGATAGTTTTCTAAGAGTTAGACAAGGAAAATTTTCTAAGAATTTTAATAGAGAGTTATTCAAGGTGTTTAGAAGCTCCCTTTATTTGTTTGGAATTTTTGGAAGAGTTATAGTTGGGTGAATTTCACACTCTTCTGGCTGCGCTAGTAGTAGACAACTTTTTGGGCTAGTGAAGTGTTTACTAACTTCTCCTTGGATCTTACCTTTCAAGATAATGCTCTTACCAAATTTGAATCCCTAGAATGATTAGATCTTTGTTATGCTTGTAAGTATAAGTTCATTTCATGCTTTTGAACTTCTGATAATTAGATCCTTGTGCCTTACTCGCTTTCACTTAATATCAAATAGTGTAGATATCATATTATCGTGTGAGTGTACATGAAAAATGTGGCAAAACACATAAAGAGTTGCATGAGATGTAATTAGCAAATGTTGCTTTCTCCTTAATTGTTTGTGGATGGCACTCGATCATGAAAGTTCACTTGCAAGTCCTTCGGATCTTGATTCTCACCAGGAAATGGGATTTCTTGAATTTTTCTAAAGGTGAAGGATTTGATAAAATAGTGGGAGAAAAACAATCTTGAAAGACCATGAATATATTTTTAATATCAATATTATATCATATGCATATACTTTTCCTTTTATCTCTTGTATATTTTCAAAATCTTCACAAAATAAATGGCAAAGAACCCACTCCACACTATTTTGGAAACTAATGAGCTCATCGGGCTTTACTTCCATGAGTGGTTGAGAAACTTTAAGATTATTCTAGGCTCCAAAAAGAGCACCTATGTCCTTACTCAAAGTCCGACGGATACCTTGGGTGATGTAGCCGACAACGAGGCCCAGATATGTTCACTAAGTTTGTAGATTATGATTTATAAATGAGTTGCCTCATAATGGTTTCGATGATCAATGAGCTCCAAAAATCTCATGAGCATATGAGACATGCTTTTGTGATCTACAAACACTTACAAGAGTTATATGGTGTTTAAATTAGACACAAAAGGTTTGCTTTTTCAAGAGAGCTTTTTAGGTTAAGGATAGTTAAGGGTTTTAGCATCCATGGTCGTGAGCTCAAGATGATAGGACTCATCTAGAAGTTTGGATAACTTGATGTGATCATGGATAATGATCTCTATGTGGATTTGATCCTACAGTTATTGCCCTCTTCGATCAATTTTTTACAATCTTTAATATGTCCAAATAAGAGGTGACGATTAATGAATTGGTGAATATATAAGTGACTATTGAGATGATGATGAAAAAGAAAAATCCTCTTATGCTTGCTTTCTTCTCTACGTCTAAGGGCCCTAGGGGACCTAAAAAGAGAGGTAAAAGGAAGAAGAGTTCTTTTTCCAAAAGAAAGCAATTCTTGAAGAGTTCAGGGGAAGTCAAGAAAAAGAAAGAAGCTAAGACTTATGCAAGTTTTTTCTATTATGGCAAAAGGAGGCATTAGAAAAGAAATTACAAAGCTCATCTTACAACTTTTGAGAAGGGTATGTACTTCTTTGAAGTGCACTTGATGACTAATTCTTCCTTATGGATATTTGATACTGCATGTAGTTCTCACTTTTGTAATTCGTTATAGGGGATAGATAGAAGAAAGAGTCTTAATAAAGGGAATAAGATCCTTTACCTAGGAAATGGAGCAAAAGTTGCCGCCATGGTCCAAGGCGTTATCAAGTTAGACTTAGGGAATGCTTGCATTATATTAAATCTATGTTATGTCTCCCAACTTGTTAAGAACATTTTTACAATTGTCGTTCTTGATAATGTAGGAAATGATTTTTCTACATCGAACGGGGTGTTGAAAGTGTTAAAGAACAATTCTTTAATTGCACATGATACATTGAATAAAGGATTGTACATACTTAATTCTCAACCTTTATTAATGCACATTTAATCAAGTAAAGAAAAGTTAGATAACCAAGAAGATACCATTCTTCAGCATGTAAGACTTAGACATATCTCTAAAAATAGGATGGTCAAGTTAGAAGCTCTCAAAGCACTAAATTTTAGTGGCATTGAAAACTTTCCCACTTGTGAATCTTATTTGTAGGGAAGCATAACCAAGATGCCTTTTTGTGGGACAAATGGAGTGTACCACAAGTCCTTCAAATTTGATCCTACGGATGTTTGTGGCTCACTAAGAGCTAGTATGAGAGTAGGCTATTCTTACTTCATTACCTTTACTAATGATTATAGTCAGTTCGGACATGTGTCTCTTATAAAGTACAAGTCTGAAGCCTTTGAAAGGTTTAAAGAGTATAGGAATGAAGTAGAAAACTAAAAGAGGCTTAGTATTAAAGCTCTTCAATCGAATCAAGGGAGAGAATACTTAAGTATGAAATCCTTAGATTATTTAAAGAAGAATGGGATTCTCTTTCAATGGATTCTACCTAGCATGCTCCAACATAATGGAGTAGCAAAGAAGAGAAACCATACCTTGTTGGATAAGGTACCTTTTATGATGAGTTTTTCTGATGTGCTTGTATTTTTTTAGGGATATGCTTTACATATGGTGGTGAGGCTACTAAATGTAGTACCCTTAAAGTTGGTGCCAAAATTGTTGCATGAGATGTGGTATAGCAAATCACCCTATTACCATTATCTAAAGGTTTAGGGGTCTTCTGCTTACATCAAGTGGTTAGTGGGAGACAAGTTAAGTCAAATTATAGATCTACCTTGTGTAGATTTGTGGGATACTTACAAGAGTTTATAGGTTATTACTTTTATGATCTCTTGGAACAAAAGGTGTTTATTTTAAGAAATGACTATTTTTTGGAAAAAGAAATTTTATTGGATAGAAATGGTGATTTTATTAAACTTGATGAAGATTAAAATGATAATCAAATCCTACAAGTGTTGGAAATAATTGAGCAACAAAACCCTTACACATAACCTCTAAAAAGGTTAGACCAAATTGAGAAGCAACTCGAAAGGTTCAAATTCTTTCATGAAACAGGCTAATCGAATAGTAATTCAAAGATCTATGAGAATGTTGTATTAGGTATAGACCTAAGACATTAGTTTGATGCCATAAAATCTAAAATAGACTCCATGTACTCCAACAAAGTATAAACTCTGATAGATTCTCCATAGGGAATAGTTCCCCTTGGTTGCAGGTGGATTTACAAAGAAAAGCTAGAAGTTGATGTAAAGGTGATGACCTTTAAGGTGTGACTAATGGCTAAAGGTTACACTCAAAGACTCAATATCAATTTCAAGGAAACCTTTTCACCAGTTGCAATGCCTGAGTTTATTCAAAATTTACTTGCTATAGCTACATAATATGACTATGAGATATGACAAATAGATGTGAAAATCACTTTCCTCAATGGAAACATCCAAAGGGAGTGAGCAAAAGGTTTGCAAACTTTAGAGATGTATTTGTGGACTCAACAAGCATCTTGAAGTTGGAAAATATATTTTGATAAGATAATCAAATCGTTTAGCTTTGTCAAAAATATGTATGAACCTTGTGTGTACAAGAAGGCTTGTGAGAGTAGTATACTGTTTATTGTGTATTATATCAATGGCATTTTCTCATTAGGAATGAGAGAGAAATGTTAGAGTTTACTAAAGTATGGTGATCTGCTCAATTCTTAATGAAGGATTTGGGATAAGCTTCTTACGTATTGAAAATACATATCTATAAAGATAGATCAAAGAGGATGTTAGGGCTTTCCCAAATCCGGTATATTGAGAAGATACTAAAGAGGTTTATTATGGAAGAATCCAAGAGAGGGTTCTTACCATGAGACATGGCATTTATCTCACCAAGTCTATAGCCCTTAAGACTAATGATGAGAGATAGAAATGTCGCACATATCTTATACGTTCGCTATTGGGAGCATAATATATGCTCTTGAATGTACAAAACTGGATGTGGCACACTCTTTATGTCCTATGAGCTATTTTCAATCCAACCACAGTGAATGTCACTGGATAGCCATTAAAAAAATTGTTAAGTACTTGAGAAAGACCAAGGACATTTTTTTGGTATACGACAATGGATAATTGAAACTTGAGGGGTTTTTGGATTCTAGTTTCCAATCTGATGTAGATGACTTAACATCCACTTTTGGATTTATATTTTGCCCCAATGGTAGTGCGATAAATTGAAAGAGTATAAACAAGGAACCACAATCAATTTAACTACTGAGGCATTGTACGTTACGGCTTCAGAAGCTGGAAAGAAAGGTGTTTGGGCAAAAAACTTCATCCAAGAGTTAGATGTAGTGCCTAGCATTATTCAACCAGTAGTTATCTTCTATGACAATAATCTAGTGATAGTGCATGATAAAGAGCCAAGATATCTCATTAGTAATCTAAGCACATTTTGAGGTAATATCATTTGATTCAGGAGATCATTGATAGAGGCGACATCTGAGTGGAGTGAGTTTCCTCGGAAGAGAATATAGCAGATCTACTAATGAAACCTCTATCGCCAAAGTCTTTGAAGGTTATCTTGAGAATATATGTCTCAAAACTATGGGGAATTAGCTTTAGGGCAAGCGGGAAATTGTGGGAATAGTGCCCAGCAAGCCAATTAGATTAGTATGTAAAATATTTCACTTATGATACAATCTTGATTAAATAATATTCATTAAATGGCCATCTTTATCTTATGCTTATATTTACTTAATTAACATTTAGTTGAAGTCTTTAGTTCACGCAAGACTATGGAACTTGGTCAGTGTACTTGGTCAGTACATTCAGTGATGATCATGAAACAAGTATTACATGATCGTGATCTTAAATCTTCCAAATTTTAGGATCTTATGAGATAGGATATTTAAGATCTGGATAGACTTTCCATAACAATGCATAAACCTAATGGTTAGGTGTTGCTCCGTTTCATGAGCAATTGCTGTATGAGATATGGGTGTATATTAGTGGGTGCTTGTTAAAGAACAAGGTACTAATAACTCACTCAGAGAATCCACTAGATAGTTGAAGTTGCAAGTTGGTAATGGCAAGTTGACCAACTTATGCTAGGGTATATAATTAGTACTTTGACCTAAGGATCCATGGTAACCTTATGTTTAAATCCTCATGATTTGACTCTTCCTTGGCCATGTAGTAGTTTGTTCAAGTGGAGATTGGGTATGAGCTACTTAGACATAGAGGTTTGTGAGATTTAAGATGGAATTCAACTTTTCTTCATAGTTAAGGGCGATTACATCTCCTATGTATTCTATAATAATAGATTAGAAGAAATTTTTGCACAAGGTAGCATGACAATTTGAAAATAAAGTTTTTCAAAGATAAGGTTATGAAGATGAATCAAACATTGGAAATAGAAACATAGTATCGAGGCTATTAGGGAGATGACAAATTGAAAGCAAGTAAGGCATTAGGATCCAATAATTAAACTTCAAAACATGAAACTAACTAGTGCTTACAAGCATAATAAGGATCTAATCATACTAGGGATTCAAATTTAGTGAGAGCATTTTCTTGAAAAGAAAAATCCAAGGGGTAGCAAGTGAACTCTTAATTAGTCCAAAAACTGCCTGTAACTGGCACAGCTAAAAGAGTGCAACAATAGCCCTATCAAAGTGCCTCCAAAAATTTCAAATAAATATATGGAGCTTAATGCCTTTATGAACTCTTATTTAAAATTGTAGATCAAAAGGCCTCCTGGAACTCCCTGGAGAAATTCGCCAAATCACACTCTATGTAAGTGGATCTCCAAAATTTAGCAAGTCAAATGCCTTACCTCTATTGTAATGATCCATACATTGATGAGATCTTTATAAATATCTAGTATATAAGCTGGAGTATGACCAGAGATTCAACAATGGTGGAGGCTGATTGTAGCTAGGGAAGAAGAAGAATAGAGCAAAACTTTCAACACAAGAATGCTTGTTTGCAAGAGGTTTGGGACGAAATTTGCAAAGAATCTAATTCTTTACACCAAATGTGATATGGCTGGCCATTTCTATCTATTTCTATATATAGATTTTGAAAATATGTGGCATCACATAATGCATGAGGGGGGGGGGTGGTCAAGTGTGGCTGCTAAGGTGGTAAATTTAAATTCAAATCTCATTTGAATTTCATTTGCATCTTAATTACATTTGGAATCCAAATCTCATTTTAATTTCATTTGCATCTTAATTACATTTGGAATTTCATTGCAAATTTAATTAAGATGCTAATTCAAATCTTATTGAATTTTCCCTCCAAAAAACATTCTTTCCAATTAATCAAATTAAACTCTTTAATTTAATTAATTGTCCTTTGACTTAACTCTTTAAGTCAAACTAATTTAACTCTTTAAACTTATTTTGTTAACTTAATTTTTTAAGTTAACTTGATCAATTGATGGTCATGTGGGCACAAATAATTAACTTCCTAATTATTAGTCTAATTTAACTCCTAAAATTAATTGATTAATTTAACACTTAAATTAATCATGCAAAAAACGACCTTCGAAATTGGCACCATAAAATCGATCCATTAGGAGTTGATTTTCTAACACTTGAAAAATTTTCTCCATCAATTAGAAAGCTAATTGAATTTTATGTCTGACCTAATAGGTTTTACCATTCATTGGACATGTACTCACAACTCCTTGTGACTTTGAATATCTTCTATTTATTTTAGTTTAAAACTTATTTTAAACTAATCGACTCAATTCAATTAATTTCATTAATTGAAGAGTACCCAATCTCCATAGTCAATGTCCAACCTCAAGCTCATGGAGCCCAACTAATTGGCTGAAATGAATATTATGGAGAACCATCATCGCTCTATACGTACCATGCAAATATGGTCCTTCTATTTTCTATCTCTCAAAAAAGGCCTACGATAGAATATTTGTTGGCGCCTTAATAGCCTCGATACTATGTTTCTATTCTCAACATTTGATCCCTACTGTGTGACCTCATCTTTGAAAAACTCCTTTTCTAAATTGTCACACCACCTTGCGCAAAGATTTTTGGAAATTGATTATTATAAAATACATAGGAGATGCACTTGCCCTTCACAACAATGAAGAGTCTAATTACATCTTGGAACTCACAAATGTTCACTTCAAGTAGCTCATACCTAATCTCAATATGAAAGAATTGCTAGGTGGTCAAGGAAGAGTTAAAGTATGAGGACTGAACACAAGGTTACCATGGCCCTCAGGTTAGAAGACTAATAATATACACAAGCATAAGAAAGAAAACTAGCCACTATTGACTCACTACTATGGCTATCTACCGGATTCTCTTGTGGGTCTTCAATATCTTATTCTCTAACAAGCACCCACTAACATGTACCCGTATCTCATACAGTTGCTCATGGAATGGAGCAATTTTCAACCCTTAAATTTTTGCATCGTTATTGCAAGTCTATCCGAATCTTAGATGCCCTATCTCAAAAGATCTTATGACTTGAAAGATTTAAGATCATGATTGCATGAAACTTATTCCATGGTTGTCAAACCAAGTCTCGTAATCATAAGTAATCTAAGGGCTTTATCCAAATGCAAGTGAAGTGAAACAAAACATAAGATGAAGATGACCATATTGAGAATATCATTCAATAATGATTGTTTTACAAACAAATAGTATATAGGAGGCCAATCTTATTGGTTTGCAAGAAAATATTGTATAGGAGGCTAATTTTATTGGTTTGTAAGAAAATAGTATATAAGTGGCCAATCTCTTTGGTTTGCAAGGTACTATTCCAACACAAATATCTTGACCTGAGACTCTTTCAGGAGATAAGAGATGGAAAGATTATATTTGCATAGTATACATAGAGTCATAATGGTTCTCCAAAAGCATTCATTTCGGCTAATTAGATGAACTCCATTAGCTTCAGGTTGGACATTGGCCATGGAGATTAGGTACTTTTCAATTAATGGATATTAATTAAATTGAGTCAATTAGTTTAAAGTAGTTTAAACTGATGTGAATATTTGATATTCTCACAAAAAGTTGTGAGCCCTTGTCTAATGAATGGTAGAACCTAATGGGGTACACACAAAAGCCAATTGTAATCCTATTTGATGAAGGGGAATTTTCTAAGAGTTAAAAAATTCCTTCATAATCGATTTTGGAGGTAGACAGTTGTAGTCATTTTGGCTTGATCAATTTAATTGTTAAATTGATCTAATTAATTTAAGGAGTTAAATTAAGATCAATTAATTAAGAAGTTAATTACTTGGTTCTATATGACTATCAATTGGTCAAGTTAACTTAAGAAGTTAAGTTTACAATGACTAGCTTAAAGAGTTAAACTAATGAACTTAAAGAGTTAAGTCAAGGTAATTAATTAAATTAAAGGAGTTTAATTTAATTAAAATAGAGATTTAATTTTGGAGGAAAAATTCAAATGAAAGTTCCATTTGGTGTGGCACTAGAATTTATTCAGATGACATTTCATGTGACAAAATGATGATTCCAAATGAAATTTAAATACACACAAAATTCAAATTGACATGCCAACTTGCATGCTAGTTGGCACCACCCCTTGAGGGAGGTGTGATGCCAAGTGATGCCAACTTGACATCACGCCATCCTCTCTCTATATATAGATATAGAGAGAGATAGCCAACATGCTAGCTAGCATTACATTCTATGTGAATTACATCTAAGAATTAAATTATTCAAATTTCCCTCCAATTTCAAATATAGCCGTATGTGTTGAAGCTTCAATTCTCTTCTTCTCCTACCTCTAAATCAAGCCTTCATCCTTAAATTTCTCCTCGTTATTTTCCAACTAATATTGAGGAGAATTATATTTTTCATTGGTGTGTGGATCTTATCATTAGAGGCAAGACAATTGGATTGCTAAGCCTTTTGGAGATCCAACTTTTGGCAGTAACTTGGACGTAGTTTTGGAGTCAATTTCTAGTTTTTGATTGAGCTAATAGTTGAACTATAGATCCATTAAGATGTTGGTGTGTTCTAGTAAAAATTTTAGCCAAAGGAAAAATCGTTGGTTCGGTAAAAGTTGATCTGAAGCTGCCATGTTGCTGGGGGGAAAGTTTCAAGGCGTTGAAAGCTTTTTCATAGTTTTCCTTGGATTTAAACAAATCAAGGTAATCCTCACATAAAATTTGAATCAATGGCATGTTTAGATCCTTATACTCAAGTGTAGCTTAGTTATTTTAGTATTTTTGAGCTTTGATAATTAGATCTCAGTGCTATATGTGCCTTCAGTTGGCACATGTGTGGATGGTGTGAAAACTTTGAGCCCCTCCTATAAATACATGAGTGGTCGGCCATAGCAAGTGAGATTTTCCATGCCTTCATTTCCTACTAAAAGGTAGCACAACTTATATGTTTAGTAACTATCTCTCTAAATTCTCTCATCTCTCTCTTGTCACCAAACTTGCCATTTCCCTCCTTATCTCCTATTATGTTATTCCTCCTCTTTATTCTAGCCTAGAGTGTGAGGACTTGAGATTTTTTTTTCAGGTGTGTGAATCACCATTAGAGGCTTCACACTTAGGGAGCTTAGAATTGGGACTGAACCTTCATGGTGGTTGATTTTTGGAGCATTCATTAGGTGACTTTGGAGTTGCCATTCCTCCTATTTTTCAGCCATGTTAAGGCTGTGTAGTAGCTTTCTTAATGTTAAAATGTTGCTGCATTAAGGAGCCTTGGGTGTGGAGAACTTTATCCATCAAGTGAAGAGTGTAGATCCCACTTTGAAGGAGTTCAAAAGAAGATCCGCCTAGTTGCCTTTGCTTTTCTTCGAAAGGTAATTTTCTAGTTTTCTAATTCTAATTTATGATATGCTAATTGATCCTTGGATTGGAGATTGCAAGTTAAATTTTTCCTATTTTGGTTTTAATTTATGGATCCTTGTCTGTCTCTTACTTTCACATGTTGTTTTGGATTTCCCTACCATCAAATTGTTGGAATTTTGGTGGTTGATATCTTATTGGCATTCTCAGTGAGTCAATCCTCTTTAGCTTTGAATACATAATAGAATTTTGCAAGCGTGTCATATTGAGCTCTAATAATATTGATGATCATATTTTGTAATTGTTGAATAAATAGTGTAGTAATAGAAGTTGCAGAGTGATTGATCTTTCGATTAGTTTCTCGCTTATGAGGCATCTCCTCAACTTGTTTCTCCACCATTGCATAGCCAAGGGAAGATTGATGGTTGTAACTAAATCCTCCAAGATGGGAGTATGTTTGCTTGTTCATGAGTTGTGCAATTTGCAGATTTTTCTCTTCTACAATCTTTTGGAGGTTAACTGTAGCTTGAGCCATTCGAGCAAGTTACTTATCCATTGTTGTTGCTCCAGTCACTGTAGCTAGCAACTCAGCACAAGATGATGTCTTGGGATTTGTTTCCCTTGGGCTTCTAAAGTCTGAATCATTAGACGGAGTGAAATTTGTATTCTTGCCCCCAGTTATAAACTGATTTATAGCATCAGTAGCAGGGTCCGAAACATCTTTCTTGGCTAAGGTGAGTTGGTTCTTTTTAGGTGCCATTGAGTGTTTGCAAATATCTTCTAAATTCAAGCGAGTGAAAGAGATAAGAGATAGGGTCTATCTCATAGGGCATGCTAGAAATTTGTTCACACAAATTTCGTTATTTGCAGAAATCAAATCACAAGACATAGAAAATAATGGACAAATTGAATTTATATTAAAGAATAAAAGAGAATTATAATTTATTAGAAAAAAAATGAATTCCTTAACAAAACTAATCTACTGATACTTCTTCCAATATATGATCTAAGGGCTTGAAGCTTGTTCTTGGATATATGGTACAGTATTCTTTAACTTGATAGAAGAACACTATCGAATTTTTTTAAACTCAAACATTAACTCTGAGGTCAAAGGATTTAATGATTTTATGCTTTGAAAAAATATAGAACTTTCATGGTAGCAATACTTTGCCGCGATAGAAACTTAATGCTTGAAGGCTTAAGTCTTGGACTTGAGCTTTGAAGGTTTGGAACTTAGATTTGAGAATATAAGTGTATGCTAATATGAGAGTACATGTGAGTCCTGATCATCCCCTTTATGTAGGTGTTTAGCTGGAGAATTCGAAATGACTTGGACTTATTTGATGGTCATATCTTTAATACACATATTTAGAGAAAATATCAAATATTCTTAACTTGATTGATCCACATATATAGGTATGCTACATGTCGTGACTTGATTAGCCCGAGATTGTTAGGCTACACCTTGACACTTGTTGATATTTGATTTGCCAATAAAATAAATACTAGAAAATTAATTAAAATTAACCATTTACTTTTGTGATTAAATTTTAATAAATCCCATTATATAAATAGAAAATTCTAAATTAGCATATTATTTACACATGTCACTTTTCAATTGACCAAAAAATTAAGTTGTCAATATTAACATTTTATAAGCTCCAAATTATTTTTTATCATACTTCAACAACTTATTTCAAGAATAAGATATAACAATTTATAAGTTTCAAAAATTTCTTATAAGATGTATGAATTAGTAAAAAATTTTAAATAAATTTAGTAAATCACTCTCATAATGTGAAATGTCAAGCTTTTCTATGTAATTTTGTGTAAACAATCTCAAAACGGATGTATTGCTTCAATTTTCTTGCAACCCTTACTTACATTAACCCTGCAGAATGATGCCTATAGTTGCTCAGCTTCATAGAGGAGCAGACATGCGCTTCCGGCCACGTGTGCCGAAAGAAAAATAGGATCAACAAAATACTATAGAAAACGCGGCAGTTCACGTTAGAAATATTTTTAATATTTTGTTGTTATAATCATGAGTGAGTTGTATATTTTGCCTATGAAGTGGTATATTCGATTATAAACATGTGATATAGCTTAAATCAGGCATGAATTTGTGCAAAAATATTGCTTAATGTAAGGAGAGTAATTGCTTTTTGGTTGCAAAAACAAGTTTCTTTAGTGCTTATAAAAGCAGTAGAATTTGCACAGGTGTGGAACTTTTATTCCTCAGCTTTTGTGTGCATAATTTTAGCTCTAAATCCAATAAAATAAATAGCACCAGAGCTTTGTTTGATCTTTGAGAAGCCTAGACAGTGACAAGGAAAGAGAGAAAACTAGTTAGGTTCCCCTCACCAAACAAACTGTTGCAGCATACTTCTTGTGGTTTCTACCCGACGAAGAACAGAAAATGGATGTTCACACTACATTAAGAAGGGGCATTTTGAAAATTTCTACTGTTACAGTCGCGGAGTGCAGTGTGGGTATTAAAGCCATTCGGTCTTGCTGAAAGAGTCTTCAAAAACAAAAGAACAAGTAATTCATCATAAAAATGAAGAATTCTTTTCCTTTTCCTTTTCCTGATAATTGGTATGCAGGAATAGAAATAGGTGGGAATACAATGATACTGGTATAGTTTATCTTATAATTATTATGTTTAAGGATTGGGAAAGGAATGAAATTGCTATTTCCTTATTGATTCCATTCTAATGATTGATAAATAGGAATGATCACTTAGAGTGAAATGAATCTTTTAAATGACCAAGTGACCCTTTAAAATTATTTATTGCTAAATATTTTTACATATTACTTTAATAATTTTTTTTTTTGAGTAAGTCTATAATTATGCAGTTTTAATATCACTTTTAATGTTATTCGAATTATAACAGGAAAGATATGTATTTTATATATTATCAACAAGTTATATATATATTTCACAAAAAAGTATAAACATAATTCCTTTAAAATTATAATTTAACAAGCTCTTTTGAATTTTTTGATAAAGTATAATTAAAAAAATTGTAAAATACTTTATAAAACTAGCGTGCTTAGCTTTTTTTGTAATAAGGGTAGAATGATTTATTTTAGTTTTTTATAAGTTTAATTTGTAGAGTTGTTGATAGAATGAATAACTCTCATTTATTAGTTTTCTATCATTTTTTAATCATTTGATGATATGCAAATATAAATAATATTTTAAACTATATATATTTCATTAGCATGGACCAAGTTGATGATGCTTCTACTTTTTTATTATAAAAATTGAGATGCACATAATTATTCTTATTTTTATTATTTATTTATTTATTTTTATAATAATTTAATAATTTTTATAATATTACTAACAAGTATTTGAATAAAATATATAATTAAATAAAAACACGTAGCAATCAAATAAGTTGGAATGTAATATCAAATGTTTGCAAAGTGAAGATTTCTTTTCTTAAGTATAAAAGTATTTTATTTAATTTTGTACTATAATTTTATTAAAACAATATAGGTTCATTTTTGATGGATTGAGAATCGCTAAACCCTTGGGGAAGAGAGGGAATGACTAAATCTATTATTTTGGGAATGGGAATTTCGACGGGAATGGGCATTTCTTTCTCTAAATTATATTAATCATGGGTTTAGAAATGAATTTGGGAATGTCCATTTTATTCCTACCTTATTCCTGCATACAAATTATACCTCAAATTCATTCGACAGTAATATAAAATTGGAGATTCAATCACAACAATATGAGAGTAGGACTATTTAGATTGGTTGTCAAACATGAAAGACCTTTTAATTTTGGTTAAAATGAATTAGTAACAAGACATAACCAAATGTATTTATCAGCTCATAAACGTGCATCATATAACGCTTACCTATAAGGATGTTTACAAACAAAACTCAAGTCGAAATCTTAAATCTATTTAAAATTTTTGAAAATTTAAAATATAAAGTCTCTTTTAATTTTGCCTGTGGTCGTTAGTTAGAGGCATTTTACATTATGTATGTATTATAACTTATTGGATTGGTGATAATTATATTAGTACGTGCCAAAGAAAAAAAAAATTGAATTTAAACAACTTAATAACCCTTATATGAGCCACCATATTTATGAAATAATTAGAAATTATATAAAGTGTTGGAAACTAATAGATAAAATTATGAGATTATCTTTCAATAATGCATCTAATGATACCAACGTTGCTACGAAATTAGTTAACTTATTAGAACCATTTAAAAATGTTATTTTCTTTCATATTAAATACTTATGGCTTATTTATTTATGTTGTAGGGATGTTTAGATAGAAAAGTGATTTGATTATTAAAAATAGATCTTGTTTAAATACATATTATGATTTCATCATTTAGGACTCAAAATTTTAGGATATTTTGAAAAGTCGCAGAACAAATTTAATAATTCTTTATTTGGACACTCAAATAGGTAGAACTCTATTTAAATGATGTTTAATTTGGTTCTGTCTTATTGCCGTGTAATTACTAAATTTTATAAAAGAGAAATGATTGGCGAAGTAGGTGGATCATTTCTTAAAGAAGAGGATTGCGATATTATTCAAGTTCTTGCTCCTCTTATTCAGGCATTATAAATAAATAAATAAATAAACACCTCATACTAATGTCCACTCATTTTCACCTGGCAACTAACTTGCTATTATTTAACATTGCATGAAATAGCTCAATTGTTTAACACAGGTAGATATGGCAAAATTTAATTGAATTGATTTTTGCAAAGGAAAAGAAAATTTTAAAATATTACGATAAATGACTTCCATAGCAATAGCAATTATTGTATGTTTTTCAGATCCTAAATATATGTTTTACAATAATGCAAAAATATAATAACTTGTTCTTCATAATAATTTTGACTGCGAAGAAGAAGAAAGAAAAATTTAAGATATGGTGAAAAAATTATATAGTATTTATAGTCTGAATTGTAGGATATGCTAAAATCATGTAGGAATAAAATAAAAACACAATGGAGTGTAAAATTAATTGTCATTAACTTGGCATTACATAGAGAGATATTCAATACATGACATGACATGACATCAATCCTCTATATGCCAATTATGGGATTTTCATGTCGTTGAAATTAGATTTTAGGAGGAAATCATTTTTATCTTTCTAGCTTCTAGTTGATGGAGGTGTAGGCCAAAGGGGGTTTCAAATTCCACACTTGAAATCTTGATTATTTTCTCCTTGAAAATAATGATGGTTGCTCCAGAGATGAAGGTCACAAATCATACTCTGAGAACCTAAATGTTTTCCCTCTTCACACACTAGGCCCGAACACCTAGATGTATCTATGTTGCCATATTAGAGGTACATGGGAGAAGAGAATGAGTGAAATGAAGGAAGGATTTGCGGGGTTTTGTCATCAGAGAGAGCAACCAAGATATTTCTTGAACAACAAAGCAAACGAAGGCAAGAATGAGCAAAATAGAGAAGGCCAAAATGTTTCGAAAAAATATTCCCCAACTAAATTATAAAAATTGTTAATAGTATGAATATTGGATGGGGG